>JAGEOH010000220.1:0-55000 GCA_032207245.1 Pardosa pseudoannulata | reverse complement strand
TAAACTTATGAATAATTATAAACTTATGAAAATAATGCAACTTAAATAACAATGGAACAACGAGATTGAATAAATGCTATACATTTACACTAGAACTACCCAGACCGTCAGTTTGACGGTTATCAAATTTCATTCATGCTTAAAAATTTGATATAATTTATGTATTTTTCTAGAATTTTATGGTACGACTTTTAATGAAATATAAGAATAGTTAACTGCTCTTATTCATTTTTCACTCACTTTAATTTCCATAATCAGTTTAACATCCGTACTATTTATACAAGACCCTTCAAAATGAGGACTTTAACATTTTTAAATTTGAATGATCCAAAGGCAGGGCCTGATTTACGGTGGGGCATTCGGGGCACTTGCCCAGGGCCCCATTCTATTGTGGCCCTAAATTTTAAAAAATACACATTAAGTTTTTGGTACATCTCAGAATTCGCTCATGTTTTAAAGCATGCTGCCGGAAAACATGAATTTTCTTTTGAATGACAAACTGGAGTGTGTATGTTGTTGGTGAGCTTCACAGTAAATTAAATTTATCCCATAATTTTAAGCTAAAAGTAAGCTTTAAAATACTTTGAAGCAATGTTAACATTTTAAAAGTGTATATTATTCAAAAGAATGAAATATCAACCATATTATACCAATTTACAAATTCATCTATTCTGAGAGGGAAAGAAAAATCTTAACTACTTTTTTCCCTGTTGAAGTGGTTAACAAATCAGAGAAAATATATTAATCCAAAATCATCTGATATTTATTTCTTTTTCTCTTCTTAAGATTTAAGAGTGAACAGAAAGTTTTAAAACTGGTAATTTAAGAATAAAAGTACTTAATTTTTGGAATTTTGTAAAACTAAATCTCACATGATAGTTTACTTAAAATGCTAATTTTTATTAATTTAAACCAGTACTAATTCCTTTAAAAATGTTACAGGTACTCTGAGTTTGACTCAAGAATATCACAGTTTTATCGTTATAGTCAGATACTGTACATAGATTGAACAGACATCTGTAATATGTTTGAAGTTAGTTTAGTGGAATTCTAAAAATAAAAAAGTTATTTCATTTCATTAGATACACAAAATGTTTAGGCTATGTATACCTGTCAAAGTATTTAAAATGATACAGCGACTTTTAAAATAAAATCACTCTCGATTTCGAGAAACGTTAGATGTATGGGCTGCCCTATATGAGGCTTTGGCCCGTGGCCAGCAGGGTTATAAATCGGGCTCTGTCGAAAGGGTTCGCCAGCTGTTATAATGGGATCTATTTTGCTCCGGTTACGATTCAACTTAGAATTGAACTATATAAGTAGTAAATGCAATCAGGACGCAATCATTATCAGTCGTACTTCTCAGTGATAAAATTTTTGTGAAAAGTCCAATCTCGGAAAAAAAATGAACATTATTTTTTGTAAATTCTAGGCAATAGAACCTGTTTTTGTTTATTTTCTATTAGTAATTAATGAATTATTATATTAAATACTGTTTTTGTTAAATTATATTATTTTATTTATATTAACAAAGTCAAAGGTTACAATGCAAGTCATGATCAAAATCTGTCAATTTGAAGTGCGGAAAAACTAAGTATATATTTAACTTCGGTAGTTCTAGCGTTAAACAACTGCACAGTGTTTTATAAATATCTGCTGTGTTAAAGACAAAATAGAAAAACAATTATAACCAAATACTTTTTTTCTGAAGTGAAAAAACATAAAATATTAGTTTAACAGAACACCACAATGAATTTGATTCGATTTATCTTTTGTGCACGAATTGCTGGTTATTTCTTTTTTTTTATGGGAAAAACAATCCCATTGTTTAACCTTTAAACTGTTTATCATCATAGCAAATGTATAATTAAGTACTTTAGTATCCTATGTGAAGATTTTGTTAATTACTATTTCCTGGTGGCATAAAATATGCACCTTCATTCCCTGATGGATTAACATGTAAAACATTATTTGAAACCATCCAATGAAGACCAGTGTTTACGCCTATTTGAAATTTCAAAATAAAACTATTGCAAACATAAGAATTTTGAGCCATTACAACCCCGTTGCAGAAATTTAAAAATAGTATCGACATCTGTTTGAAATCCACATAAATAAAAATAGAAGATATACTCAATTTAAAGTAAAACGATTGAATCCTTGTTGAAGATAGAATGCACATATACCGGGTGGTTCTAATTAAACTTCCCCTATAAATCGGCATACAACATCGCAAACGGGTAAACGGTATACAACGAATCGCAGGATTCATATGCAAGATAAATACTGAAGGTATAAATTAACGGCGAGAAATTAACAAAATAAATTGTGAAACGAGTGGCATAAACTTTGATATAAGTATAAAATTTTTGTTTTATAACTTTTAAAATTATAATTCTTATTCCGTATAGATTTTAATTAATTAGCTTTAAATAGATCATTTATCTTGTATTATGTGTGATGGCTAATTTTGTACAGTAGAATTTTACCAATTAAACATATTTAGTACATCAAGTGGCTACTCTTTGAATCAAAACAGAAAAAATAAATACTATAACCCCGCCAAGTATTAACAGGGTTGCTTTAATTTTTGGCGCATTTATTTTAGGTTTGCTCTAACCATTTATAATATGACAGAAGAGATTTGGCTTCGTTACAACAATCGAGTTGGAGATTTCAGAGGTGTATGTAGGTCGTAATTAGTGAAAAGGACATCATCGAGCCATTTTCTTCAAGTCGTCGTCATTACTGAATAGTACTTCCAGACTTCAAATTATTTTCAAGAATCCTAAGTTCCCTTCTGATATTAAGGTAGTGTTTCTTCATATTTTTAACGGAATATTTTTTCTATTTCTTTCTTTAATTTAAATATTATGTAATTTGTTAAATTTATCAATACTATCCACCCTGTTTTATGTCATTTTAACTTTCGATTTTAAAACAAAATTTTGATACGCGTAAATAAATATACTTAGAATTTTAATTATTTTGCTGGCTTTTAAAAGTACATTAAGTCAAACGTTGTTAAATTTTTCATTCTTAATTCTTATTTTTGAAATTTAACGAAACCGAAATATTACTTCTGTTTTCCATTTACTCGTTAAGTAACATGTTACTTTGGTGTAAACATAAATTTGATTTTTGGGATAACTATGTATTTAAAATATATATGCTAATAATTTGAATTATTTGATATTGGTATGGTTTCCAAACCTGTATACATATTATTTCCTATATCTGAAAACTTCTCCATTCGCATTGTTTAATCATTAATATTTAATTTTCCTTTTATTTTAGGGAATTAATATGATGTTTTGCCCACTCGTTTATGAATTTATTGAACTTTGTAATGGATTCTATCTTCACAAAAGTCTGATATACTGAATCTGGGAACGTTTCGTTGAAAATTATACGCCAGATAGCACGAGAGGTAAGTAAATATTTCTGATACGTTCGTTACATGTTTTGTTTTTAAATGTTCACCAATTTACATCGAAGTTATTACAAATTACAGTTCTGATTTCATCTGATTATCGTACTCTATATCTGCATAAGTTCATCTTCAATGTATTGTTTTATGAAATTACAAGTGTATAATTTCGGAAATAAGAAAAAGTTGTTTATTGAAATATTGGCTTCCTTTAAATTTACACGTATGGTTGGTCATACAAAACACGAATATTGCATTTTGAAAACGTTTGTCTATTGTTTAATAACGTATATGTTAAATCGAAATTTATCCAGTTTATGTTTAAAATGTATTTGAACAACTGTAGATCTGATTTATAAATTGTTTTCTATTTCTGTGATATATATCAGCACTGAATGTACTTATATATTGATAATTTGAAAAATGAAAGTTGTACTGAAAACAGTAATAGTTTAAAAAAAAGGTTGCTATGTGATAATGAATGTCTGATTTCCTTTGAAAATAGCCTGTAAGTGAAAACTGTTTTGAAAGAGTTATATCCTATTTGAATTTTTTTTATGTATTTTTTTATGTATGTATTAGTTTTAAAAACGATCAGTCATTTCCAGGTACTATGTGAACTTACGTATAATTTGAAATTCATTGTATTGTTTATAATTTATCTTTGTTATGTTTTCCTGTACTACAGCAAGGTTATCAAAGATTAAAGACCTAAAGTTTTGCTTTCGTATGACTATAAGTGAAATTGCTTTATAGCACGACACGCAATTTCTTGTAAGGCTTTTGTATTTATAAGATGATTGTAATTTCTTTCATTGAATATTTACTGGAAATGCGGTATTGAATGTGCTATATTAGTGCAATGTGGAATAAATGTAAATGTTAAAAACGAAACGAAGCATTTTGGTTTTCAAGTGCTATGTTGTATACTAAGATAGTATTTGTGGTGTTTTTAAATAGAGTTATAGTTCGTTTGATGTCTGTTTTGTCAATTGTTAGAGAATTGATGTTTTTTGTTTAAACTTTCCTTTTTGAGTCTTTGTATTTATAGGATGATTGTGAATTTGCATATTTTTATAATCTGCTTTTATGAAACTATTGATATTTTTCTCAAGTATTTTAACACTGTGGTGAATGTTTTGTTTAGTCGTTTCATTTTGATATGCAATTGTTTCGCAAAACGAATGTTTTTCACAATAAAGATTTTGTCTTTACTTTCTGGTGTGCTTTATTTTTTTTTTCATCTGTGTATGAATCGCCTGCATTGTAAATGTTTATGTAAATTTCTAGATTTTATTTTACTTCCCTTATTTTGTTTTGCTTCGCTTCCAAACTCGACATACAGGTACGTTTAACTTCTCACGTGTTGGGCTGTTAAGGTACGTATATTTAGGTAGGTAAGACTTGATTTTTCTTTCTTCTGCTATTTTTTTTCTACCCAGTTTCTGTTTTGTCCCTTGTTTAAGAAATCTTTCTATCATTCTGTCCCGTTCATACGACTAACTACTTTTCGTACTCTCTTCTGCTTACCCTTTTGACTGATGCCTCTTTTTTTAGGGGGGGGGGCTAGAAGCTCCCTTCCAATCTCTTTCACGTACCATTTCCACTTCTTCCTCTTACAGCTTTAATGTTTTTTTTGGGGGGGAGGGTTTGACCCCCACCCAATTTTTAGGGTCTGTTTGCGCGCCGCCCTCCCCCGCGAAAGGGCTTCTTTTTTTTCTCCCCCCGGCGCGCTAGCGCCGGCGAAAATTTTTTCCCCCTTTTTTTTCTAGCTACTATAATACTCCCCAGCGGGTCAGCCAGTCCCCCTGTTACATGATTTGTGCCGCCGCGTCCCTTCTCGCGCTAAGTCCTCCGGCCTCGCGCGCGCTGCAGCGGCCTACCGGCCGCTGCGCGCACGCTCGGCCTACGGACTTTGCGCTCGAAGGGACGCGGCGGCACATTTCCGACATGTTTATGGATCGGCGGAAAGGATATAATCCGGTAAGTGTTTTGTGATTTTTTTAGTGTCGAGCATTGTGCAGTTTCGAAACAAACTCATTTCAAGTGCCAGTTGTTCGTAACGGTTTTCAGAGTTCTCGTCTCGATGGTGGCCTTCGTTTCACGTTGCCGGAATTTGGCATCTCGGACGATGGTCTCTTTCAAGACATACACCTGTTACCCATCTGCTCCTTTAGATATTTATGCCCGTATATTTCCGATTCCTTAAATATATATATGCACATATGTTTATATTTTTTTAAGAGTATCGTTTTCATGAACTTTGCATTTAAGTTGAAAATCGAAATTATATTGTTCTGTAAACGTTGTATGATAAGAATGTATAATGTTTGGTTATCTAATTATCCTTTAATTCACGCGTTGGTTACATTTTTTTATGAAACGTTCTCATTCTCTCTTGTGAGCATTTATAAATTTTTGTTTATTACTTTTTCGATATTTATTTTTATCTGTTTACGTTCGAGGTTAAAGTGAAGATATTGTAACTTAAAACCCAATTATTGACGTATTATATCAGCTGTTGTATGCACACATTCTATAACTCATTTCTGCGTTATTGTTTTCCTCTCTATTAATTTTTTTTATAACTGATTATTTTATACAAATCTTTTAATCTATGAACATTGTATTAGAAGAATTTACTTTTTCCTAGCGCCTGTTTATTTTCGCAATATTTCACTCTTACTTATCTTTTGTTTTGCTCTAAACTAAATATTTTTTTCTTAATTTATAGGAATTATCCGAATAAAATTCCGCAATTTACCGTGTATTTGCAATTTTTTTCGATGGTGGCTTTCGTATCGCGTTGGCGGAATTTAGCATTTCGGACAATAGTCTGTTTCGATACCTTTTTCGATCCTTAGATATTTATGCACATATCTTTATAATTTTTACAGTGAATCATCGTATAACTCAACGGATACTTGTACGAATTAACGGATTAATGTCCGGATAGGTGAATCATCGTATAATTCAACGGATACTTGTACGAATTAATGTCGGGACAGGTGAATCATCGTATAACTCAACGGATACTTGTACGAATTAACGGATTAATGACCGGATAGGTGAATCATCGTATAATTCAACGGATTAATGTCGGGACAGGTGAATCATCGTATAACTCAACGGATACTTGTACGAATTAACGGATTAATGTCGGGACAGGTGAATCATCGTATAACTCAACGGATACTTGTACGAATTAACGGATTAATGTCGGGACAGGTGAATCATCGTATAACTCAACGGATTAATGTCGGGACAGGTGAATCATCGTATAACTCAACGGATACTTGTACGAATTAACGGATTAATGTCGGGACAGGTGAATCATCGTATAACTCAACGGATACTTGTACGAATTAACGGATTAATGTCGGGACAGGTGAATCATCGTATAACTCAACGGATACTTGTACGAATTAACGGATTAATGTCGGGACAGGTGAATCATCGTATAATTCAACGGATTAATGTCGGGACAGGTGAATCATCGTATAACTCAACGGATACTTGTACGAATTAACGGATTAATGTCGGGACAGGTGAATCATCGTATAACTCAACGGATACTTGTACGAATTAACGGATTAATGTCGGGACAGGTGAATCATCGTATAACTCAACGGATACTTGTACGAATTAACGGATTAATGTCGGGACAGGTGAATCATCGTATAACTCAACGGATTAATGTCGGGACAGGTGAATCATCGTATAACTCAACGGATACTTGTACGAATTAACGGATTAATGTCGGGACAGGTGAATCATCGTATAACTCAACGGATACTTGTACGAATTAACGGATTAATGTCGGGACAGGTGAATCATCGTATAACTCAACGGATACTTGTACGAATTAACGGATTAATGTCGGATAGGTGAATCATCGTATAATTCAACGGATTAATGTCGGGACAGGTGAATCATCGTATAACTCAACGGATACTTGTACGAATTAACGGATTAATGTCGGGACAGGTGAATCATCGTATAACTCAACGGATACTTGTACGAATTAACGGATTAATGTCGGGACAGGTGAATCATCGTATAACTCAACGGATTAATGTCGGGACAGGTGAATCATCGTATAACTCAACGGATACTTGTACGAATTAACGGATTAATGTCGGGACAGGTGAATCATCGTATAACTCAACGGATACTTGTACGAATTAACGGATTAATGACCGGGATAGGTGAATCATCGTATAATTCAACGGATTAATGTCGGGACAGGTGAATCATCGTATAACTCAACGGATACTTGTACGAATTAACGGATTAATGTCGGGACAGGTGAATCATCGTATAACTCAACGGATACTTGTACGAATTAACGGATTAATGTCGGGACAGGTGAATCATCGTATAACTCAACGGATACTTGTACGAATTAACGGATTAATGTCGGGACAGGTGAATCATCGTATAACTCAACGGATTAATGTCGGGACAGGTGAATCATCGTATAACTCAACGGATACTTGTACGAATTAACGGATTAATGTCGGGACAGGTGAATCATCGTATAACTCAACGGATACTTGTACGAATTAACGGATTAATGTCGGGACAGGTGAATCATCGTATAACTCAACGGATACTTGTACGAATTAACGGATTAATGTCGGGACAGGTGAATCATCGTATAATTCAACGGATTAATGTCGGGACAGGTGAATCATCGTATAACTCAACGGATACTTGTACGAATTAACGGATTAATGTCGGGACAGGTGAATCATCGTATAACTCAACGGATACTTGTACGAATTAACGGATTAATGTCGGGACAGGTGAATCATCGTATAACTCAACGGATTAATGTCGGGACAGGTGAATCATCGTATAACTCAACGGATACTTGTACGAATTAACGGATTAATGTCGGGACAGGTGAATCATCGTATAACTCAACGGATACTTGTACGAATTAACGGATTAATGTCGGGACAGGTGAATCATCGTATAACTCAACGGATTAATGTCGGGACAGGTGAATCATCGTATAACTCAACGGATACTTGTACGAATTAACGGATTAATGTCGGGACAGGTGAATCATCGTATAACTCCACGGATACTTGTACGAATTAACGGATTAATGACGCGATAGGTAGATCAACGGTTATAAATTCAACGTGATTAATGTCGGGACAGGTGAATCATCGTATAACTCAACGGATACTTGTACGAATTAACGGATTAATGACCGGATAGGTGAATCATCGTATAATTCAACGGATTAATGTCGGGACAGGTGAATCATCGTATAACTCAACGGATACTTGTACGAATTAACGGATTAATGTCGGGACAGGTGAATCATCGTATAACTCAACGGATACTTGTACGAATTAACGGATTAATGTCGGGACAGGTGAATCATCGTATAACTCAACGGATACTTGTACGAATTAACGGATTAATGACCGGATAGGTGAATCATCGTATAATTCAACGGATTAATGTCGGGACAGGTGAATCATCGTATAACTCAACGGATACTTGTACGAATTAACGGATTAATGTCGGGACAGGTGAATCATCGTATAACTCAACGGATACTTGTACGAATTAACGGATTAATGTCGGGACAGGTGAATCATCGTATAACTCAACGGATACTTGTACGAATTAACGGATTAATGACCGGATAGGTGAATCATCGTATAATTCAACGGATTAATGTCGGGACAGGTGAATCATCGTATAACTCAACGGATTAATGTCGGGACAGGTGAATCATCGTATAACTCAACGGATACTTGTACGAATTAACGGATTAATGTCGGGACAGGTGAATCATCGTATAATTCAACGGATTAATGTCGGGACAGGTGAATCATCGTATAACTCAACGGATACTTGTACGAATTAACGGATTAATGTCGGGACAGGTGAATCATCGTATAACTCAACGGATACTTGTACGAATTAACGGATTAATGTCGGGGCAGGTGAATCATCGTATAACTCAAGGGATTAATGTCGGGACAGGTGAATCATCGTATAACTCAACGGATACTTGTACGAATTAACGGATTAATGTCGGGACAGGTGAATCATCGTATAACTCAACGGATACTTGTACGAATTAACGGATTAATGTCGGGACAGGTGAATCATCGTATAACTCAACGGATACTTGTACGAATTAACGGATTAATGACCGGATAGGTGAATCATCGTATAACTCAACGGATTAATGTCGGGACAGGTGAATCATCGTATAACTCAACGGATACTTGTACGAATTAACGGATTAATGTCGGGACAGGTGAATCATCGTATAACTCAACGGATACTTGTACGAATTAACGGATTAATGTCGGGACAGGTGAATCATCGTATAATTCAACGGATTAATGTCGGGACAGGTGAATCATCGTATAACTCAACGGATACTTGTACGAATTAACGGATTAATGTCGGGACAGGTGAATCATCGTATAACTCAACGGATACTTGTACGAATTAACGGATTAATGTCGGGACAGGTGAATCATCGTATAACTCAACGGATACTTGTACGAATTAACGGATTAATGTCGGGACAGGTGAATCATCGTATAATTCAACGGATTAATGTCGGGACAGGTGAATCATCGTATAACTCAACGGATACTTGTACGAATTAACGGATTAATGTCGGGACAGGTGAATCATCGTATAACTCAACGGATACTTGTACGAATTAACGGATTAATGTCGGGACAGGTGAATCATCGTATAACTCAACGGATACTTGTACGAATTAACGGATTAATGACCGGATAGGTGAATCATCGTATAACTCAACGGATTAATGTCGGGACAGGTGAATCATCGTATAACTCAACGGATACTTGTACGAATTAACGGATTAATGTCGGGACAGGTGAATCATCGTATAACTCAACGGATACTTGTACGAATTAACGGATTAATGTCGGGACAGGTGAATCATCGTATAACTCAACGGATTAATGTCGGGACAGGTGAATCATCGTATAACTCAACAGATACTTGTACGAATTAACGGATTAATGTCGGGACAGGTGAATCATCGTATAACTCAACGGATACTTGTACGAATTAACGGATTAATGACCGGATAGGTGAATCATCGTATAATTCAACGGATTAATGTCGGGACAGGTGAATCATCGTATAACTCAACGGATACTTGTACGAATTAACGGATTAATGTCGGGACAGGTGAATCATCGTATAACTCAACGGATACTTGTACGAATTAACGGATTAATGTCGGTACAGGTGAATCATCGTATAACTCAACGGATACTTGTACGAATTAACGGATTAATGTCGGGATAGGTGAATCATCGTATAACTCAACGGATTAATGTCGGGACAGGTGAATCATCGTATAACTCAACGGATACTTGTACGAATTAACGGATTAATGTCGGGACAGGTGAATCATCGTATAACTCAACGGATACTTGTACGAATTAACGGATTAATGTCGGGACAGGTGAATCATCGTATAACTCAACGGATACTTGTACGAATTAACGGATTAATGTCGGGACAGGTGAATCATCGTATAACTCAACGGATTAATGTCGGGACAGGTGAATCATCGTATAACTCAACGGATACTTGTACGAATTAACGGATTAATGTCGGGACAGGTGAATCATCGTATAACTCAACGGATACTTGTACGAATTAACGGATTAATGTCGGGACAGGTGAATCATCGTATAACTCAACGGATACTTGTACGAATTAACGGATTAATGTCGGGACAGGTGAATCATCGTATAATTCAACGGATTAATGTCGGGACAGGTGAATCATCGTATAACTCAACGGATACTTGTACGAATTAACGGATTAATGTCGGGACAGGTGAATCATCGTATAACTCAACGGATTAATGTCGGGACAGGTGAATCATCGTATAACTCAACGGATACTTGTACGAATTAACGGATTAATGTCGGGACAGGTGAATCATCGTATAATTCAACGGATTAATGTCGGGACAGGTGAATCATCGTATAACTCAACGGATACTTGTACGAATTAACGGATTAATGTCGGGACAGGTGAATCATCGTATAACTCAACGGATACTTGTACGAATTAACGGATTAATGTCGGGACAGGTGAATCATCGTATAACTCAACGGATACTTGTACGAATTAACGGATTAATGACCGGATAGGTGAATCATCGTATAATTCAACGGATTAATGTCGGGACAGGTGAATCATCGTATAACTCAACGGATACTTGTACGAATTAACGGATTAATGTCGGGACAGGTGAATCATCGTATAACTCAACGGATACTTGTACGAATTAACGGATTAATGTCGGGACAGGTGAATCATCGTATAACTCAACGGATACTTGTACGAATTAACGGATTAATGTCGGGACAGGTGAATCATCGTATAATTCAACGGATTAATGTCGGGACAGGTGAATCATCGTATAACTCAACGGATACTTGTACGAATTAACGGATTAATGTCGGGACAGGTGAATCATCGTATAACTCAACGGATACTTGTACGAATTAACGGATTAATGTCGGGACAGGTGAATCATCGTATAACTCAACGGATTAATGTCGGGACAGGTGAATCATCGTATAACTCAACGGATACTTGTACGAATTAACGGATTAATGTCGGGACAGGTGAATCATCGTATAACTCAACGGATACTTGTACGAATTAACGGATTAATGTCGGGACAGGTGAATCATCGTATACTTCAACGGATTAATGTCGGGACAGGTGAATCATCGTATAACTCAACGGATACTTGTACGAATTAACGGATTAATGTCGGGACAGGTGAATCATCGTATAACTCAACGGATACTTGTACGAATTAACGGATTAATGTCGGGACAGGTGAATCATCGTATAACTCAACGGATACTTGTACGAATTAACGGATTAATGTCGGGACAGGTGAATCATCGTATAATTCAACGGATTAATGTCGGGACAGGTGAATCATCGTATAACTCAACGGATACTTGTACGAATTAACGGATTAATGTCGGGGCAGGTGAATCATCGTATAACTCAAGGGATTAATGTCGGGACAGGTGAATCATCGTATAACTCAACGGATACTTGTACGAATTAACGGATTAATGTCGGGACAGGTGAATCATCGTATAACTCAACGGATTAATGTCGGGACAGGTGAATCATCGTATAACTCAACGGATACTTGTACGAATTAACGGATTAATGTCGGGACAGGTGAATCATCGTATAACTCAACGGATACTTGTACGAATTAACGGATTAATGTCGGGACAGGTGAATCATCGTATAACTCAACGGATTAATGTCGGGACAGGTGAATCATCGTATAACTCAACGGATACTTGTACGAATTAACGGATTAATGTCGGGACAGGTGAATCATCGTATAACTCAACGGATACTTGTACGAATTAACGGATTAATGTCGGGACAGGTGAATCATCGTATAACTCAACGGATTAATGTCGGGACAGGTGAATCATCGTATAACTCAACGACACGACGGAAAATCGGATATGTCAACGGATATAACTTAATGTCGGGACAGGTGAATCATCGTATAACTCAACGGATACTTGTACGAATTAACGGATTAATGTCGGGACAGGTGAATCATCGTATAACTCAACGGATACTTGTACGAATTAACGACTAATTATCATCGTAATTAGGATTAATGTCGGACAGGTCGTATAAATTCAACGGATTAATGTCGGACACAGGTGAATCATCTAATAACTTACGAAAACGGATACTTGTACGAATTAACGGATTAATGTCGGGACAGGTGAATCATCGTATAACTCAACGGATACTTGTACGAATTAACGGATTAATGTCGGGACAGGTGAATCATCGTATAACTCAACGGATACTTGTACGAATTAACGGATTAATGTCGGGACAGGTGAATCATCGTATAACTCAACGGATTAATGTCGGGACAGGTGAATCATCGTATAACTCATCGGATACTTGGGATTAATGTCGGGACAGGTGAATCATCGTATAACTCAACGGATACTTCAACGGATTAATATCGATATCACGTAAAACGGATACTTTACGAATTAACGGATTAATGTCGGACAGGTGAAATCATCGTATAACTCACCAACACTACTCAAAAACGGAATACATAGGTGAATCATCGTATAATTAAACGGATTAATGTCGGGACAGGTGAATCATCGTATAACTCAACGGATACTTGTACGAATTAACGGATTAATGTCGGGACAGGTGAATCATCGTATAACTCAAAACTACAAAACTAAAAAACTCAAAATCATCGTATAAAAACTCAAAAAAAACCAAGGAGAGGTGAACTCAACTCAACAAACGGATTTAACGGATTAATGTCGGGACAGGTGAATCATCGTATAACTCAACGGATTAATGTCGGGACAGGTGAATCATCGTATAACTCAACGGATACTTTTGCGAATTAACGGATTAATGACCGGATAGGTGAATCACCGTATAATTCAACGGATTAATGTCGGGACAGGTGAATCATCGTATAACTCAACGGATACTTGTACGAATTAACGGATTAATGTCGGGACAGGTGAATCATCGTATAACTCAACGGATACTTGTGCGAATTAACGGATTAATGTCGGGACAGGTGAATCATCGTATAACTCAACGGATACTTGTGCGAATTAACGGATTAATGACCGGATAGGTGAATCATCGTATAATTCAACGGATTAATGTCGGGACAGGTGAATCATCGTATAACTCAACGGATACTTGTACGAATTAACGGATTAATGTCGGGACAGGTGAATCATCGTATAACTCAACGGATACTTGTACGAATTAACGGATTAATGTCGGGACAGGTGAATCATCGTATAACTCAACGGATACTTGTGCGAATTAACGGATTAATGTCGGGACAGGTGAATCATCGTATAACTCAACGGATTAATGTCGGGACAGGTGAATCATCGTATAACTCAACGGATACTTGTGCGAATTAACGGATTAATGACCGGATAGGTGAATCACCGTATAACTCAACGGATTAATGTCGGGACAGGTGAATCATCGTATAACTCAACGGATACTTGTACGAATTAACGGATTAATGTCGGGACAGGTGAATCATCGTATAACTCAACGGATACTTGTGCGAATTAACGGATTAATGTCGGGACAGGTGAATCATCGTATAACTCAACGGATACTTGTGCGAATTAACGGATTAATGACCGGATAGGTGAATCATCGTATAATTCAACGGATTAATGTCGGGACAGGTGAATCATCGTATAACTCAACGGATACTTGTACGAATTAACGGATTAATGTCGGGACAGGTGAATCATCGTATAACTCAACGGATACTTGTACGAATTAACGGATTAATGTCGGGACAGGTGAATCATCGTATAACTCAACGGATACTTGTGCGAATTAACGGATTAATGTCGGGACAGGTGAATCATCGTATAACTCAACGGATTAATGTCGGGACAGGTGAATCATCGTATAACTCAACGGATACTTGTGCGAATTAACGGATTAATGACGGATTAATGTCGGGACAGGTGAATCATCGTATAACTCAACGGATACTTGTACGAATTAACGGATTAATGTCGGGACAGGTGAATCATCGTATAACTCAACGGATACTTGTGCGAATTAACGGATTAATGTCGGGACAGGTGAATCATCGTATAACTCAACGGATACTTGTACGAATTAACGGATTAATGACCGGATAGGTGAATCATCGTATAATTCAACGGATTAATGTCGGGACAGGTGAATCATCGTATAACTCAACGGATACTTGTACGAATTAACGGATTAATGTCGGGACAGGTGAATCATCGTATAACTCAACGGATACTTGTACGAATTAACGGATTAATGTCGGGACAGGTGAATCATCGTATAACTCAACGGATACTTGTGCGAATTAACGGATTAATGTCGGGACAGGTGAATCATCGTATAACTCAACGGATTAATGTCGGGACAGGTGAATCATCGTATAACTCAACGGATACTTGTGCGAATTAACGGATTAATGAACGGATTAATGTCGGGACAGGTGAATCATCGTATAACTCAACGGATACTTGTACGAATTAACGGATTAATGTCGGGACAGGTGAATCATCGTATAACTCAACGGATACTTGTGCGAATTAACGGATTAATGTCGGGACAGGTGAATCATCGTATAACTCAACGGATACTTGTACGAATTAACGGATTAATGACCGGATAGGTGAATCATCGTATAATTCAACGGATTAATGTCGGGACAGGTGAATCATCGTATAACTCAACGGATACTTGTACGAATTAACGGATTAATGTCGGGACAGGTGAATCATCGTATAACTCAACGGATACTTGTACGAATTAACGGATTAATGTCGGGACAGGTGAATCATCGTATAACTCAACGGATACTTGTGCGAATTAACGGATTAATGTCGGGACAGGTGAATCATCGTATAACTCAACGGATTAATGTCGGGACAGGTGAATCATCGTATAACTCAACGGATACTTGTGCGAATTAACGGATTAATGACCGGATAGGTGAATATAACTCAACGGATTAATGTCGGGACAGGTGAATCATCGTATAACTCAACGGATACTTGTACGAATTAACGGATTAATGTCGGGACAGGTGAATCATCGTATAACTCAACGGATACTTGTGCGAATTAACGGATTAATGTCGGGACAGGTGAATCATCGTATAACTCAACGGATACTTGTGCGAATTAACGGATTAATGTCGGGACAGGTGAATCATCGTATAACTCAACGGATACTTGTACGAATTAACGGATTAATGTCGGGACAGGTGAATCATCGTATAACTCAACGGATACTTGTACGAATTAACGGATTAATGTCGGGACAGGTGAATCATCGTATAACTCAACGGATACTTGTGCGAATTAACGGATTAATGTCGGGACAGGTGAATCATCGTATAACTCAACGGATTAATGTCGGGACAGGTGAATCATCGTATAACTCAACGGATACTTGTGCGAATTAACGGATTAATGAACGGATTAATGTCGGGACAGGTGAATCATCGTATAACTCAACGGATACTTGTACGAATTAACGGATTAATGTCGGGACAGGTGAATCATCGTATAACTCAACGGATACTTGTGCGAATTAACGGATTAATGTCGGGACAGGTGAATCATCGTATAACTCAACGGATACGTGTACGAATTAACGGATTAATGACCGGATAGGTGAATCATCGTATAATTCAACGGATTAATGTCGGGACAGGTGAATCATCGTATAACTCAACGGATACTTGTACGAATTAACGGATTAATGTCGGGACAGGTGAATCATCGTATAACTCAACGGATACTTGTACGAATTAACGGATTAATGTCGGGACAGGTGAATCATCGTATAACTCAACGGATACTTGTGCGAATTAACGGATTAATGTCGGGACAGGTGAATCATCGTATAACTCAACGGATTAATGTCGGGACAGGTGAATCATCGTATAACTCAACGGATACTTGTGCGAATTAACGGATTAATGACCGGATAGGTGAATCATCGTATAACTCAACGGATTAATGTCGGGACAGGTGAATCATCGTATAACTCAACGGATACTTGTACGAATTAACGGATTAATGTCGGGACAGGTGAATCATCGTATAACTCAACGGATACTTGTGCGAATTAACGGATTAATGTCGGGACAGGTGAATCATCGTATAACTCAACGGATACTTGTACGAATTAACGGATTAATGACCGGATAGGTGAATCATCGTATAATTCAACGGATTAATGTCGGGACAGGTGAATCATCGTATAACTCAACGGATACTTGTACGAATTAACGGATTAATGTCGGGACAGGTGAATCATCGTATAACTCAACGGATACTTGTACGAATTAACGGATTAATGTCGGGACAGGTGAATCATCGTATAACTCAACGGATACTTGTGCGAATTAACGGATTAATGTCGGGACAGGTGAATCATCGTATAACTCAACGGATTAATGTCGGGACAGGTGAATCATCGTATAACTCAACGGATACTTGTACGAATTAACGGATTAATGACCGGATAGGTGAATCATCGTATAACTCAACGGATTAATGTCGGGACAGGTGAATCATCGTATAACTCAACGGATACTTGTACGAATTAACGGATTAATGTCGGGACAGGTGAATCATCGTATAACTCAACGGATACTTGTGCGAATTAACGGATTAATGTCGGGACAGGTGAATCATCGTATAACTCAACGGATACTTGTACGAATTAACGGATTAATGACCGGATAGGTGAATCATCGTATAATTCAACGGATTAATGTCGGGACAGGTGAATCATCGTATAACTCAACGGATACTTGTACGAATTAACGGATTAATGTCGGGACAGGTGAATCATCGTATAACTCAACGGATACTTGTACGAATTAACGGATTAATGTCGGGACAGGTGAATCATCGTATAACTCAACGGATACTTGTGCGAATTAACGGATTAATGTCGGGACAGGTGAATCATCGTATAACTCAACGGATTAATGTCGGGACAGGTGAATCATCGTATAACTCAACGGATACTTTGCGAATTAACGGATTAATGACCGGATAGGTGAATCATCGTATAATTCAACGGATTAATGTCGGGACAGGTGAATCATCGTATAACTCAACGGATACTTGTACGAATTAACGGATTAATGTCGGGACAGGTGAATCATCGTATAACTCAACGGATACTTGTGCGAATTAACGGATTAATGTCGGGACAGGTGAATCATCGTATAACTCAACGGATACTTGTACGAATTAACGGATTAATGACCGGATAGGTGAATCATCGTATAATTCAACGGATTAATGTCGGGACAGGTGAATCATCGTATAACTCAACGGATACTTGTACGAATTAACGGATTAATGTCGGGACAGGTGAATCATCGTATAACTCAACGGATACTTGTACGAATTAACGGATTAATGTCGGGACAGGTGAATCATCGTATAACTCAACGGATACTTGTGCGAATTAACGGATTAATGTCGGGACAGGTGAATCATCGTATAACTCAACGGATTAATGTCGGGACAGGTGAATCATCGTATAACTCAACGGATACTTGTGCGAATTAACGGATTAATGACGGATTAATGTCGGGACAGGTGAATCATCGTATAACTCAACGGATACTTGTACGAATTAACGGATTAATGTCGGGACAGGTGAATCATCGTATAACTCAACGGATACTTGTGCGAATTAACGGATTAATGTCGGGACAGGTGAATCATCGTATAACTCAACGGATACTTGTGCGAATTAACGGATTAATGACCGGATAGGTGAATCATCGTATAATTCAACGGATTAATGTCGGGACAGGTGAATCATCGTATAACTCAACGGATACTTGTACGAATTAACGGATTAATGTCGGGACAGGTGAATCATCGTATAACTCAACGGATACTTGTACGAATTAACGGATTAATGTCGGGACAGGTGAATCATCGTATAACTCAACGGATACTTGTGCGAATTAACGGATTAATGTCGGGACAGGTGAATCATCGTATAACTCAACGGATTAATGTCGGGACAGGTGAATCATCGTATAACTCAACGGATACTTGTACGAATTAACGGATTAATGACCGGATAGGTGAATCATCGTATAACTCAACGGATTAATGTCGGGACAGGTGAATCATCGTATAACTCAACGGATACTTGTACGAATTAACGGATTAATGTCGGGACAGGTGAATCATCGTATAACTCAACGGATACTTGTGCGAATTAACGGATTAATGTCGGGACAGGTGAATCATCGTATAACTCAACGGATACTTGTGCGAATTAACGGATTAATGACCGGATAGGTGAATCATCGTATAATTCAACGGATTAATGTCGGGACAGGTGAATCATCGTATAACTCAACGGATACTTGTACGAATTAACGGATTAATGTCGGGACAGGTGAATCATCGTATAACTCAACGGATACTTGTACGAATTAACGGATTAATGTCGGGACAGGTGAATCATCGTATAACTCAACGGATACTTGTGCGAATTAACGGATTAATGTCGGGACAGGTGAATCATCGTATAACTCAACGGATTAATGTCGGGACAGGTGAATCATCGTATAACTCAACGGATACTTGTATGAATTAACGGATTAATGTCGGGACAGGTGAATCATCGTATAACTCAACGGATTAATGTCGGGACAGGTGAATCATCGTATAACTCAACGGATACTTGTATGGAATTAACGGATTAATGTCGGGACAGGTGAATCATCGTATAACTCAACGGATACTTGTGCGAATTAACGGATTAATGTCGGGACAGGTGAATCATCGTATAACTCAACGGATACTTGTGCGAATTAACGGATTAATGTCGGGACAGGTGAATCATCGTATAACTCAACGGATACTTGTACGAATTAACGGATTAATGTCGGGACAGGTGAATCATCGTATAACTCAACGGATACTTGTACGAATTAACGGATTAATGTCGGGACAGGTGAATCATCGTATAACTCAACGGATACTTGTGCGAATTAACGGATTAATGTCGGGACAGGTGAATCATCGTATAACTCAACGGATTAATGTCGGGACAGGTGAATCATCGTATAACTCAACGGATACTTGTGCGAATTAACGGATTAATGTCGGGACAGGTGAATCATCGTATAACTCAACGGATTAATGTCGGGACAGGTGAATCATCGTATAACTCAACGGATTAATGTCGGGACAGGTGAATCATCGTATAACTCAACGGATACTTGTGCGAATTAACGGATTAATGTCGGGACAGGTGAATCATCGTATAACTCAACGGATACTTGTACGAATTAACGGATTAATGACCGGATAGGTGAATCATCGTATAATTCAACGGATTAATGTCGGGACAGGTGAATCATCGTATAACTCAACGGATACTTGTACGAATTAACGGATTAATGTCGGGACAGGTGAATCATCGTATAACTCAACGGATACTTGTACGAATTAACGGATTAATGTCGGGACAGGTGAATCATCGTATAACTCAACGGATACTTGTGCGAATTAACGGATTAATGTCGGGACAGGTGAATCATCGTATAACTCAACGGATTAATGTCGGGACAGGTGAATCATCGTATAACTCAACGGATACTTGTGCGAATTAACGGATTAATGACCGGATAGGTGAATCATCGTATAACTCAACGGATTAATGTCGGGACAGGTGAATCATCGTATAACTCAACGGATACTTATGCGAATTAACGGATTAATGTCGGGACAGGTGAATCATCGTATAACTCAACGGATACTTGTGCGAATTAACGGATTAATGTCGGGACAGGTGAATCATCGTATAACTCAACGGATACTTGTACGAATTAACGGATTAATGACCGGATAGGTGAATCATCGTATAATTCAACGGATTAATGTCGGGACAGGTGAATCATCGTATAACTCAACGGATACTTGTACGAATTAACGGATTAATGTCGGGACAGGTGAATCATCGTATAACTCAACGGATACTTGTACGAATTAACGGATTAATGTCGGGACAGGTGAATCATCGTATAACTCAACGGATACTTGTGCGAATTAACGGATTAATGTCGGGACAGGTGAATCATCGTATAACTCAACGGATTAATGTCGGGACAGGTGAATCATCGTATAACTCAACGGATACTTGTGCGAATTAACGGATTAATGAACGGATTAATGTCGGGACAGGTGAATCATCGTATAACTCAACGGATACTTGTACGAATTAACGGATTAATGTCGGGACAGGTGAATCATCGTATAACTCAACGGATACTTGTGCGAATTAACGGATTAATGTCGGGACAGGTGAATCATCGTATAACTCAACGGATACTTGTGCGAATTAACGGATTAATGACCGGATAGGTGAATCATCGTATAATTCAACGGATTAATGTCGGGACAGGTGAATCATCGTATAACTCAACGGATACTTGTACGAATTAACGGATTAATGTCGGGACAGGTGAATCATCGTATAACTCAACGGATACTTGTACGAATTAACGGATTAATGTCGGGACAGGTGAATCATCGTATAACTCAACGGATACTTGTGCGAATTAACGGATTAATGTCGGGACAGGTGAATCATCGTATAACTCAACGGATTAATGTCGGGACAGGTGAATCATCGTATAACTCAACGGATACTTGTGCGAATTAACGGATTAATGAACGGATTAATGTCGGGACAGGTGAATCATCGTATAACTCAACGGATACTTGTACGAATTAACGGATTAATGTCGGGACAGGTGAATCATCGTATAACTCAACGGATACTTGTGCGAATTAACGGATTAATGTCGGGACAGGTGAATCATCGTATAACTCAACGGATACTTGTACGAATTAACGGATTAATGACCGGATAGGTGAATCATCGTATAATTCAACGGATTAATGTCGGGACAGGTGAATCATCGTATAACTCAACGGATACTTGTACGAATTAACGGATTAATGTCGGGACAGGTGAATCATCGTATAACTCAACGGATACTTGTACGAATTAACGGATTAATGTCGGGACAGGTGAATCATCGTATAACTCAACGGATACTTGTGCGAATTAACGGATTAATGTCGGGACAGGTGAATCATCGTATAACTCAACGGATTAATGTCGGGACAGGTGAATCATCGTATAACTCAACGGATACTTGTGCGAATTAACGGATTAATGAACTCAACGGATTAATGTCGGGACAGGTGAATCATCGTATAACTCAACGGATACTTGTACGAATTAACGGATTAATGTCGGGACAGGTGAATCATCGTATAACTCAACGGATACTTGTGCGAATTAACGGATTAATGTCGGGACAGGTGAATCATCGTATAACTCAACGGATACTTGTGCGAATTAACGGATTAATGACCGGATAGGTGAATCATCGTATAATTCAACGGATTAATGTCGGGACAGGTGAATCATCGTATAACTCAACGGATACTTGTACGAATTAACGGATTAATGTCGGGACAGGTGAATCATCGTATAACTCAACGGATACTTGTACGAATTAACGGATTAATGTCGGGACAGGTGAATCATCGTATAACTCAACGGATACTTGTGCGAATTAACGGATTAATGTCGGGACAGGTGAATCATCGTATAACTCAACGGATTAATGTCGGGACAGGTGAATCATCGTATAACTCAACGGATACTTTTGCGAATTAACGGATTAATGTCGGGACAGGTGAATCATCGTATAACTCAACGGATTAATGTCGGGACAGGTGAATCATCGTATAACTCAACGGATACTTGTACGAATTAACGGATTAATGTCGGGACAGGTGAATCATCGTATAACTCAACGGATACTTGTGCGAATTAACGGATTAATGTCGGGACAGGTGAATCATCGTATAACTCAACGGATACTTGTACGAATTAACGGATTAATGACCGGATAGGTGAATCATCGTATAATTCAACGGATTAATGTCGGGACAGGTGAATCATCGTATAACTCAACGGATACTTGTACGAATTAACGGATTAATGTCGGGACAGGTGAATCATCGTATAACTCAACGGATACTTGTACGAATTAACGGATTAATGTCGGGACAGGTGAATCATCGTATAACTCAACGGATACTTGTGCGAATTAACGGATTAATGTCGGGACAGGTGAATCATCGTATAACTCAACGGATTAATGTCGGGACAGGTGAATCATCGTATAACTCAACGGATACTTGTGCGAATTAACGGATTAATGTCGGGACAGGTGAATCATCGTATAACTCAACGGATTAATGTCGGGACAGGTGAATCATCGTATAACTCAACGGATACTTGTACGAATTAACGGATTAATGTCGGGACAGGTGAATCATCGTATAACTCAACGGATACTTGTGCGAATTAACGGATTAATGTCGGGACAGGTGAATCATCGTATAACTCAACGGATACTTGTGCGAATTAACGGATTAATGACCGGATAGGTGAATCATCGTATAATTCAACGGATTAATGTCGGGACAGGTGAATCATCGTATAACTCAACGGATACTTGTACGAATTAACGGATTAATGTCGGGACAGGTGAATCATCGTATAACTCAACGGATACTTGTACGAATTAACGGATTAATGTCGGGACAGGTGAATCATCGTATAACTCAACGGATACTTGTGCGAATTAACGGATTAATGTCGGGACAGGTGAATCATCGTATAACTCAACGGATTAATGTCGGGACAGGTGAATCATCGTATAACTCAACGGATACTTGTACGAATTAACGGATTAATGACCGGATAGGTGAATCATCGTATAACTCAACGGATTAATGTCGGGACAGGTGAATCATCGTATAACTCAACGGATACTTGTACGAATTAACGGATTAATGTCGGGACAGGTGAATCATCGTATAACTCAACGGATACTTGTGCGAATTAACGGATTAATGTCGGGACAGGTGAATCATCGTATAACTCAACGGATACTTGTGCGAATTAACGGATTAATGACCGGATAGGTGAATCATCGTATAATTCAACGGATTAATGTCGGGACAGGTGAATCATCGTATAACTCAACGGATACTTGTACGAATTAACGGATTAATGTCGGGACAGGTGAATCATCGTATAACTCAACGGATACTTGTACGAATTAACGGATTAATGTCGGGACAGGTGAATCATCGTATAACTCAACGGATACTTGTGCGAATTAACGGATTAATGTCGGGACAGGTGAATCATCGTATAACTCAACGGATTAATGTCGGGACAGGTGAATCATCGTATAACTCAACGGATACTTGTGCGAATTAACGGATTAATGACCGGATAGGTGAATCACCGTATAACTCAACGGATTAATGTCGGGACAGGTGAATCATCGTATAACTCAACGGATACGTGTGCGAATTAACGGATTAATGTCGGGACAGGTGAATCATCGTATAACTCAACGGATACTTGTGCGAATTAACGGATTAATGTCGGGACAGGTGAATCATCGTATAACTCAACGGATACTTGTACGAATTAACGGATTAATGACCGGATAGGTGAATCATCGTATAATTCAACGGATTAATGTCGGGACAGGTGAATCATCGTATAACTCAACGGATACTTGTACGAATTAACGGATTAATGTCGGGACAGGTGAATCATCGTATAACTCAACGGATACTTGTACGAATTAACGGATTAATGTCGGGACAGGTGAATCATCGTATAACTCAACGGATACTTGTGCGAATTAACGGATTAATGTCGGGACAGGTGAATCATCGTATAACTCAACGGATTAATGTCGGGACAGGTGAATCATCGTATAACTCAACGGATACTTGTACGAATTAACGGATTAATGACCGGATAGGTGAATCACCGTATAACTCAACGGATTAATGTCGGGACAGGTGAATCATCGTATAACTCAACGGATACTTGTACGAATTAACGGATTAATGTCGGGACAGGTGAATCATCGTATAACTCAACGGATACTTGTGCGAATTAACGGATTAATGTCGGGACAGGTGAATCATCGTATAACTCAACGGATACTTGTACGAATTAACGGATTAATGACCGGATAGGTGAATCATCGTATAATTCAACGGATTAATGTCGGGACAGGTGAATCATCGTATAACTCAACGGATACTTGTACGAATTAACGGATTAATGTCGGGACAGGTGAATCATCGTATAACTCAACGGATACTTGTACGAATTAACGGATTAATGTCGGGACAGGTGAATCATCGTATAACTCAACGGATACTTGTGCGAATTAACGGATTAATGTCGGGACAGGTGAATCATCGTATAACTCAACGGATTAATGTCGGGACAGGTGAATCATCGTATAACTCAACGGATACTTGTGCGAATTAACGGATTAATGTCGGGACAGGTGAATCATCGTATAACTCAACGGATTAATGTCGGGACAGGTGAATCATCGTATAACTCAACGGATACTTGTACGAATTAACGGATTAATGTCGGGACAGGTGAATCATCGTATAACTCAACGGATACTTGTGCGAATTAACGGATTAATGTCGGGACAGGTGAATCATCGTATAACTCAACGGATACTTGTGCGAATTAACGGATTAATGACCGGATAGGTGAATCATCGTATAATTCAACGGATTAATGTCGGGACAGGTGAATCATCGTATAACTCAACGGATACTTGTACGAATTAACGGATTAATGTCGGGACAGGTGAATCATCGTATAACTCAACGGATACTTGTACGAATTAACGGATTAATGTCGGGACAGGTGAATCATCGTATAACTCAACGGATACTTGTGCGAATTAACGGATTAATGTCGGGACAGGTGAATCATCGTATAACTCAACGGATTAATGTCGGGACAGGTGAATCATCGTATAACTCAACGGATACTTGTGCGAATTAACGGATTAATGACCGGATAGGAACGGATTAATGTCGGGACAGGTGAATCATCGTATAACTCAACGGATACTTGTACGAATTAACGGATTAATGTCGGGACAGGTGAATCATCGTATAACTCAACGGATACTTGTGCGAATTAACGGATTAATGTCGGGACAGGTGAATCATCGTATAACTCAACGGATACTTGTACGAATTAACGGATTAATGACCGGATAGGTGAATCATCGTATAATTCAACGGATTAATGTCGGGACAGGTGAATCATCGTATAACTCAACGGATACTTGTACGAATTAACGGATTAATGTCGGGACAGGTGAATCATCGTATAACTCAACGGATACTTGTACGAATTAACGGATTAATGTCGGGACAGGTGAATCATCGTATAACTCAACGGATACTTGTGCGAATTAACGGATTAATGTCGGGACAGGTGAATCATCGTATAACTCAACGGATTAATGTCGGGACAGGTGAATCATCGTATAACTCAACGGATACTTGTGCGAATTAACGGATTAATGGTGAATCATCGTATAACTCAACGGATTAATGTCGGGACAGGTGAATCATCGTATAACTCAACGGATACTTGTACGAATTAACGGATTAATGTCGGGACAGGTGAATCATCGTATAACTCAACGGATACTTGTGCGAATTAACGGATTAATGTCGGGACAGGTGAATCATCGTATAACTCAACGGATACTTGTACGAATTAACGGATTAATGACCGGATAGGTGAATCATCGTATAATTCAACGGATTAATGTCGGGACAGGTGAATCATCGTATAACTCAACGGATACTTGTACGAATTAACGGATTAATGTCGGGACAGGTGAATCATCGTATAACTCAACGGATACTTGTACGAATTAACGGATTAATGTCGGGACAGGTGAATCATCGTATAACTCAACGGATACTTGTGCGAATTAACGGATTAATGTCGGGACAGGTGAATCATCGTATAACTCAACGGATTAATGTCGGGACAGGTGAATCATCGTATAACTCAACGGATACTTGTGCGAATTAACGGATTAATGACCGGATAGGTGAATCATCGTATAACTCAACGGATTAATGTCGGGACAGGTGAATCATCGTATAACTCAACGGATACTTGTACGAATTAACGGATTAATGTCGGGACAGGTGAATCATCGTATAACTCAACGGATACTTGTGCGAATTAACGGATTAATGTCGGGACAGGTGAATCATCGTATAACTCAACGGATACTTGTACGAATTAACGGATTAATGACCGGATAGGTGAATCATCGTATAATTCAACGGATTAATGTCGGGACAGGTGAATCATCGTATAACTCAACGGATACTTGTACGAATTAACGGATTAATGTCGGGACAGGTGAATCATCGTATAACTCAACGGATACTTGTACGAATTAACGGATTAATGTCGGGACAGGTGAATCATCGTATAACTCAACGGATACTTGTGCGAATTAACGGATTAATGTCGGGACAGGTGAATCATCGTATAACTCAACGGATTAATGTCGGGACAGGTGAATCATCGTATAACTCAACGGATACTTTTTGCGAATTAACGGATTAATGACCGGATAGGTGAATCACCGTATAACTCAACGGATTAATGTCGGGACAGGTGAATCATCGTATAACTCAACGGATACTTGTACGAATTAACGGATTAATGTCGGGACAGGTGAATCATCGTATAACTCAACGGATACTTGTGCGAATTAACGGATTAATGTCGGGACAGGTGAATCATCGTATAACTCAACGGATACTTGTGCGAATTAACGGATTAATGACCGGATAGGTGAATCATCGTATAATTCAACGGATTAATGTCGGGACAGGTGAATCATCGTATAACTCAACGGATACTTGTACGAATTAACGGATTAATGTCGGGACAGGTGAATCATCGTATAACTCAACGGATACTTGTACGAATTAACGGATTAATGTCGGGACAGGTGAATCATCGTATAACTCAACGGATACTTGTGCGAATTAACGGATTAATGTCGGGACAGGTGAATCATCGTATAACTCAACGGATTAATGTCGGGACAGGTGAATCATCGTATAACTCAACGGATACTTGTGCGAATTAAAGGATTAATGTCGGGACAGGTGAATCATCGTATAACTCAACGGATTAATGTCGGGACAGGTGAATCATCGTATAACTCAACGGATTAATGTCGGGACAGGTGAATCATCGTATAACTCAACGGATACTTGTGCGAATTAACGGATTAATGTCGGGACAGGTGAATCATCGTATAACTCAACGGATACTTGTGCGAATTAACGGATTAATGACCGGATAGGTGAATCATCGTATAATTCAACGGATTAATGTCGGGACAGGTGAATCATCGTATAACTCAACGGATACTTGTACGAATTAACGGATTAATGTCGGGACAGGTGAATCATCGTATAACTCAACGGATACTTGTACGAATTAACGGATTAATGTCGGGACAGGTGAATCATCGTATAACTCAACGGATACTTGTGCGAATTAACGGATTAATGTCGGGACAGGTGAATCATCGTATAACTCAACGGATTAATGTCGGGACAGGTGAATCATCGTATAACTCAACGGATACTTGTGCGAATTAACGGATTAATGTCGGGACAGGTGAATCACCGTATAACTCAACGGATTAATGTCGGGACAGGTGAATCATCGTATAACTCAACGGATACTTGTACGAATTAACGGATTAATGTCGGGACAGGTGAATCATCGTATAACTCAACGGATACTTGTGCGAATTAACGGATTAATGTCGGGACAGGTGAATCATCGTATAACTCAACGGATACTTGTACGAATTAACGGATTAATGACCGGATAGGTGAATCATCGTATAATTCAACGGATTAATGTCGGGACAGGTGAATCATCGTATAACTCAACGGATACTTGTACGAATTAACGGATTAATGTCGGGACAGGTGAATCATCGTATAACTCAACGGATACTTGTACGAATTAACGGATTAATGTCGGGACAGGTGAATCATCGTATAACTCAACGGATACTTGTGCGAATTAACGGATTAATGTCGGGACAGGTGAATCATCGTATAACTCAACGGATTAATGTCGGGACAGGTGAATCATCGTATAACTCAACGGATACTTGTACGAATTAACGGATTAATGTCGGGACAGGTGAATCATCGTATAACTCAACGGATTAATGTCGGGACAGGTGAATCATCGTATAACTCAACGGATACTTGTACGAATTAACGGATTAATGACCGGATAGGTGAATCATCGTATAACTCAACGGATTAATGTCGGGACAGGTGAATCATCGTATAACTCAACGGATACTTGTACGAATTAACGGATTAATGACCGGATAGGTGAATCATCGTATAATTCAACGGATTAATGTCGGGACAGGTGAATCATCGTATAACTCAACGGATACTTGTACGAATTAACGGATTAATGTCGGGACAGGTGAATCATCGTATAACTCAACGGATACTTGTACGAATTAACGGATTAATGTCGGGACAGGTGAATCATCGTATAACTCAACGGATACTTGTGCGAATTAACGGATTAATGTCGGGACAGGTGAATCATCGTATAACTCAACGGATTAATGTCGGGACAGGTGAATCATCGTATAACTCAACGGATACTTGTGCGAATTAACGGATTAATGACCGGATAGGTGAATCACCGTATAACTCAACGGATTAATGTCGGGACAGGTGAATCATCGTATAACTCAACGGATACTTTTACGAATTAACGGATTAATTGACCGGATAGGTGAATCATCGTATAACTCAACGGATACTTGTGCGAATTAACGGATTAATGTCGGGACAGGTGAATCATCGTATAACTCAACGGATACTTGTACGAATTAACGGATTAATGACCGGATAGGTGAATCATCGTATAATTCAACGGATTAATGTCGGGACAGGTGAATCATCGTATAACTCAACGGATACTTGTACGAATTAACGGATTAATGTCGGGACAGGTGAATCATCGTATAACTCAACGGATACTTGTACGAATTAACGGATTAATGTCGGGACAGGTGAATCATCGTATAACTCAACGGATACTTGTGCGAATTAACGGATTAATGTCGGGACAGGTGAATCATCGTATAACTCAACGGATTAATGTCGGGACAGGTGAATCATCGTATAACTCAACGGATACTTGTACGAATTAACGGATTAATGACCGGATAGGTGAATCATCGTATAACTCAACGGATTAATGTCGGGACAGGTGAATCATCGTATAACTCAACGGATACTTGTACGAATTAACGGATTAATGTCGGGACAGGTGAATCATCGTATAACTCAACGGATACTTGTGCGAATTAACGGATTAATGTCGGGACAGGTGAATCATCGTATAACTCAACGGATACTTGTACGAATTAACGGATTAATGACCGGATAGGTGAATCATCGTATAATTCAACGGATTAATGTCGGGACAGGTGAATCATCGTATAACTCAACGGATACTTGTACGAATTAACGGATTAATGTCGGGACAGGTGAATCATCGTATAACTCAACGGATACTTGTACGAATTAACGGATTAATGTCGGGACAGGTGAATCATCGTATAACTCAACGGATACTTGTGCGAATTAACGGATTAATGTCGGGACAGGTGAATCATCGTATAACTCAACGGATTAATGTCGGGACAGGTGAATCATCGTATAACTCAACGGATACTTGTGCGAATTAACGGATTAATGAACGGATTAATGTCGGGACAGGTGAATCATCGTATAACTCAACGGATACTTGTACGAATTAACGGATTAATGTCGGGACAGGTGAATCATCGTATAACTCAACGGATACTTGTGCGAATTAACGGATTAATGTCGGGACAGGTGAATCATCGTATAACTCAACGGATACTTGTACGAATTAACGGATTAATGACCGGATAGGTGAATCATCGTATAATTCAACGGATTAATGTCGGGACAGGTGAATCATCGTATAACTCAACGGATACTTGTACGAATTAACGGATTAATGTCGGGACAGGTGAATCATCGTATAACTCAACGGATACTTGTACGAATTAACGGATTAATGTCGGGACAGGTGAATCATCGTATAACTCAACGGATACTTGTGCGAATTAACGGATTAATGTCGGGACAGGTGAATCATCGTATAACTCAACGGATTAATGTCGGGACAGGTGAATCATCGTATAACTCAACGGATACTTTTTGCGAATTAACGGATTAATGACCGGATAGGTGAATCACCGTATAACTCAACGGATTAATGTCGGGACAGGTGAATCATCGTATAACTCAACGGATACTTGTACGAATTAACGGATTAATGTCGGGACAGGTGAATCATCGTATAACTCAACGGATACTTGTGCGAATTAACGGATTAATGTCGGGACAGGTGAATCATCGTATAACTCAACGGATACTTGTACGAATTAACGGATTAATGACCGGATAGGTGAATCATCGTATAATTCAACGGATTAATGTCGGGACAGGTGAATCATCGTATAACTCAACGGATACTTGTACGAATTAACGGATTAATGTCGGGACAGGTGAATCATCGTATAACTCAACGGATACTTGTACGAATTAACGGATTAATGTCGGGACAGGTGAATCATCGTATAACTCAACGGATACTTGTGCGAATTAACGGATTAATGTCGGGACAGGTGAATCATCGTATAACTCAACGGATTAATGTCGGGACAGGTGAATCATCGTATAACTCAACGGATACTTGTGCGAATTAACGGATTAATGTCGGGACAGGTGAATCACCGTATAACTCAACGGATTAATGTCGGGACAGGTGAATCATCGTATAACTCAACGGATTAATGTCGGGACAGGTGAATCATCGTATAACTCAACGGATACTTGTGCGAATTAACGGATTAATGTCGGGACAGGTGAATCATCGTATAACTCAACGGATACTTGTGCGAATTAACGGATTAATGACCGGATAGGTGAATCATCGTATAATTCAACGGATTAATGTCGGGACAGGTGAATCATCGTATAACTCAACGGATACTTGTACGAATTAACGGATTAATGTCGGGACAGGTGAATCATCGTATAACTCAACGGATACTTGTACGAATTAACGGATTAATGTCGGGACAGGTGAATCATCGTATAACTCAACGGATACTTGTGCGAATTAACGGATTAATGTCGGGACAGGTGAATCATCGTATAACTCAACGGATTAATGTCGGGACAGGTGAATCATCGTATAACTCAACGGATACGTGTACGAATTAACGGATTAATGTCGGGACAGGTGAATCATCGTATAACTCAACGGATTAATGTCGGGACAGGTGAATCATCGTATAACTCAACGGATACTTGTACGAATTAACGGATTAATGTCGGGACAGGTGAATCATCGTATAACTCAACGGATACTTGTGCGAATTAACGGATTAATGTCGGGACAGGTGAATCATCGTATAACTCAACGGATACTTGTACGAATTAACGGATTAATGACCGGATAGGTGAATCATCGTATAATTCAACGGATTAATGTCGGGACAGGTGAATCATCGTATAACTCAACGGATACTTGTACGAATTAACGGATTAATGTCGGGACAGGTGAATCATCGTATAACTCAACGGATACTTGTACGAATTAACGGATTAATGTCGGGACAGGTGAATCATCGTATAACTCAACGGATACTTGTGCGAATTAACGGATTAATGTCGGGACAGGTGAATCATCGTATAACTCAACGGATTAATGTCGGGACAGGTGAATCATCGTATAACTCAACGGATACTTGTGCGAATTAACGGATTAATGTCGGGACAGGTGAATCATCGTATAACTCAACGGATTAATGTCGGGACAGGTGAATCATCGTATAACTCAACGGATACTTGTACGAATTAACGGATTAATGTCGGGACAGGTGAATCATCGTATAACTCAACGGATACTTGTGCGAATTAACGGATTAATGTCGGGACAGGTGAATCATCGTATAACTCAACGGATACTTGTACGAATTAACGGATTAATGACCGGATAGGTGAATCATCGTATAATTCAACGGATTAATGTCGGGACAGGTGAATCATCGTATAACTCAACGGATACTTGTACGAATTAACGGATTAATGTCGGGACAGGTGAATCATCGTATAACTCAACGGATACTTGTACGAATTAACGGATTAATGTCGGGACAGGTGAATCATCGTATAACTCAACGGATACTTGTGCGAATTAACGGATTAATGTCGGGACAGGTGAATCATCGTATAACTCAACGGATTAATGTCGGGACAGGTGAATCATCGTATAACTCAACGGATACTTGTACGAATTAACGGATTAATGACCGGATAGGTGAATCATCATATAATTCAACGGATTAATGTCGGGACAGGTGAATCATCGTATAACTCAACGGATACTTGTACGAATTAACGGATTAATGTCGGGACAGGTGAATCATCGTATAACTCAACGGATACTTGTGCGAATTAACGGATTAATGTCGGGACAGGTGAATCATCGTATAACTCAACGGATACTTGTACGAATTAACGGATTAATGACCGGATAGGTGAATCATCGTATAATTCAACGGATTAATGTCGGGACAGGTGAATCATCGTATAACTCAACGGATACTTGTACGAATTAACGGATTAATGTCGGGACAGGTGAATCATCGTATAACTCAACGGATACTTGTACGAATTAACGGATTAATGTCGGGACAGGTGAATCATCGTATAACTCAACGGATACTTGTGCGAATTAACGGATTAATGTCGGGACAGGTGAATCATCGTATAACTCAACGGATTAATGTCGGGACAGGTGAATCATCGTATAACTCAACGGATACTTGTGCGAATTAACGGATTAATGGTGAATCATCGTATAACTCAACGGATTAATGTCGGGACAGGTGAATCATCGTATAACTCAACGGATACTTGTACGAATTAACGGATTAATGTCGGGACAGGTGAATCATCGTATAACTCAACGGATACTTGTGCGAATTAACGGATTAATGTCGGGACAGGTGAATCATCGTATAACTCAACGGATACTTGTGCGAATTAACGGATTAATGTCGGGACAGGTGAATCATCGTATAACTCAACGGATACTTGTACGAATTAACGGATTAATGTCGGGACAGGTGAATCATCGTATAACTCAACGGATACTTGTACGAATTAACGGATTAATGTCGGGACAGGTGAATCATCGTATAACTCAACGGATACTTGTGCGAATTAACGGATTAATGTCGGGACAGGTGAATCATCGTATAACTCAACGGATTAATGTCGGGACAGGTGAATCATCGTATAACTCAACGGATACTTGTGCGAATTAACGGATTAATGTCGTGAATCACCGTATAACTCAACGGATTAATGTCGGGACAGGTGAATCATCGTATAACTCAACGGATACTTGTACGAATTAACGGATTAATGTCGGGACAGGTGAATCATCGTATAACTCAACGGATACTTGTGCGAATTAACGGATTAATGTCGGGACAGGTGAATCATCGTATAACTCAACGGATACGTGTACGAATTAACGGATTAATGACCGGATAGGTGAATCATCGTATAATTCAACGGATTAATGTCGGGACAGGTGAATCATCGTATAACTCAACGGATACTTGTACGAATTAACGGATTAATGTCGGGACAGGTGAATCATCGTATAACTCAACGGATACTTGTACGAATTAACGGATTAATGTCGGGACAGGTGAATCATCGTATAACTCAACGGATACTTGTGCGAATTAACGGATTAATGTCGGGACAGGTGAATCATCGTATAACTCAACGGATTAATGTCGGGACAGGTGAATCATCGTATAACTCAACGGATACTTGTGCGAATTAACGGATTAATGTCGGGACAGGTGAATCATCGTATAACTCAACGGATTAATGTCGGGACAGGTGAATCATCGTATAACTCAACGGATTAATGTCGGGACAGGTGAATCATCGTATAACTCAACGGATACTTGTGCGAATTAACGGATTAATGTCGGGACAGGTGAATCATCGTATAACTCAACGGATACTTGTACGAATTAACGGATTAATGACCGGATAGGTGAATCATCGTATAATTCAACGGATTAATGTCGGGACAGGTGAATCATCGTATAACTCAACGGATACTTGTACGAATTAACGGATTAATGTCGGGACAGGTGAATCATCGTATAACTCAACGGATACTTGTACGAATTAACGGATTAATGTCGGGACAGGTGAATCATCGTATAACTCAACGGATACTTGTGCGAATTAACGGATTAATGTCGGGACAGGTGAATCATCGTATAACTCAACGGATTAATGTCGGGACAGGTGAATCATCGTATAACTCAACGGATACTTTGCGAATTAACGGATTAATGACCGGATAGGTGAATCATCGTATAACTCAACGGATTAATGTCGGGACAGGTGAATCATCGTATAACTCAACGGATACTTGTACGAATTAACGGATTAATGTCGGGACAGGTGAATCATCGTATAACTCAACGGATACTTGTGCGAATTAACGGATTAATGTCGGGACAGGTGAATCATCGTATAACTCAACGGATACTTGTGCGAATTAACGGATTAATGACCGGATAGGTGAATCATCGTATAATTCAACGGATTAATGTCGGGACAGGTGAATCATCGTATAACTCAACGGATACTTGTACGAATTAACGGATTAATGTCGGGACAGGTGAATCATCGTATAACTCAACGGATACTTGTACGAATTAACGGATTAATGTCGGGACAGGTGAATCATCGTATAACTCAACGGATACTTGTGCGAATTAACGGATTAATGTCGGGACAGGTGAATCATCGTATAACTCAACGGATTAATGTCGGGACAGGTGAATCATCGTATAACTCAACGGATACTTTTGCGAATTAACGGATTAATGACCGGATAGGTGAATCACCGTATAACTCAACGGATTAATGTCGGGACAGGTGAATCATCGTATAACTCAACGGATACTTGTACGAATTAACGGATTAATGTCGGGACAGGTGAATCATCGTATAACTCAACGGATACTTGTGCGAATTAACGGATTAATGTCGGGACAGGTGAATCATCGTATAACTCAACGGATACTTGTACGAATTAACGGATTAATGACCGGATAGGTGAATCATCGTATAATTCAACGGATTAATGTCGGGACAGGTGAATCATCGTATAACTCAACGGATACTTGTACGAATTAACGGATTAATGTCGGGACAGGTGAATCATCGTATAACTCAACGGATACTTGTACGAATTAACGGATTAATGTCGGGACAGGTGAATCATCGTATAACTCAACGGATACTTGTGCGAATTAACGGATTAATGTCGGGACAGGTGAATCATCGTATAACTCAACGGATTAATGTCGGGACAGGTGAATCATCGTATAACTCAACGGATACTTGTACAAATTAACGGATTAATGACCGGATAACGGATTAATGTCGGGACAGGTGAATCATCGTATAACTCAACGGATACTTGTACGAATTAACGGATTAATGTCGGGACAGGTGAATCATCGTATAACTCAACGGATACTTGTGCGAATTAACGGATTAATGTCGGGACAGGTGAATCATCGTATAACTCAACGGATACTTGTACGAATTAACGGATTAATGACCGGATAGGTGAATCATCGTATAATTCAACGGATTAATGTCGGGACAGGTGAATCATCGTATAACTCAACGGATACTTGTACGAATTAACGGATTAATGTCGGGACAGGTGAATCATCGTATAACTCAACGGATACTTGTACGAATTAACGGATTAATGTCGGGACAGGTGAATCATCGTATAACTCAACGGATACTTGTGCGAATTAACGGATTAATGTCGGGACAGGTGAATCATCGTATAACTCAACGGATTAATGTCGGGACAGGTGAATCATCGTATAACTCAACGGATACTTGTGCGAATTAACGGATTAATGAACGGATTAATGTCGGGACAGGTGAATCATCGTATAACTCAACGGATACTTGTACGAATTAACGGATTAATGTCGGGACAGGTGAATCATCGTATAACTCAACGGATACTTGTGCGAATTAACGGATTAATGTCGGGACAGGTGAATCATCGTATAACTCAACGGATACTTGTACGAATTAACGGATTAATGACCGGATAGGTGAATCATCGTATAATTCAACGGATTAATGTCGGGACAGGTGAATCATCGTATAACTCAACGGATACTTGTACGAATTAACGGATTAATGTCGGGACAGGTGAATCATCGTATAACTCAACGGATACTTGTACGAATTAACGGATTAATGTCGGGACAGGTGAATCATCGTATAACTCAACGGATACTTGTGCGAATTAACGGATTAATGTCGGGACAGGTGAATCATCGTATAACTCAACGGATTAATGTCGGGACAGGTGAATCATCGTATAACTCAACGGATACTTGTGCGAATTAACGGATTAATGAACGGATTAATGTCGGGACAGGTGAATCATCGTATAACTCAACGGATACTTGTACGAATTAACGGATTAATGTCGGGACAGGTGAATCATCGTATAACTCAACGGATACTTGTGCGAATTAACGGATTAATGTCGGGACAGGTGAATCATCGTATAACTCAACGGATACTTGTGCGAATTAACGGATTAATGTCGGGACAGGTGAATCATCGTATAATTCAACGGATTAATGTCGGGACAGGTGAATCATCGTATAACTCAACGGATACTTGTACGAATTAACGGATTAATGTCGGGACAGGTGAATCATCGTATAACTCAACGGATACTTGTACGAATTAACGGATTAATGTCGGGACAGGTGAATCATCGTATAACTCAACGGATACTTGTGCGAATTAACGGATTAATGTCGGGACAGGTGAATCATCGTATAACTCAACGGATTAATGTCGGGACAGGTGAATCATCGTATAACTCAACGGATACTTGTGCGAATTAACGGATTAATGTCGGGACAGGTGAATCATCGTATAACTCAACGGATTAATGTCGGGACAGGTGAATCATCGTATAACTCAACGGATACTTGTGCGAATTAACGGATTAATGTCGGGACAGGTGAATCATCGTATAACTCAACGGATACTTGTGCGAATTAACGGATTAATGTCGGGACAGGTGAATCATCGTATAACTCAACGGATACTTGTGCGAATTAACGGATTAATGTCGGGACAGGTGAATCATCGTATAACTCAACGGATTAATGTCGGGACAGGTGAATCATCGTATAACTCAACGGATACTTGTACGAATTAACGGATTAATGTCGGGACAGGTGAATCATCGTATAACTCAACGGATACTTGTACGAATTAACGGATTAATGTCGGGACAGGTGAATCATCGTATAACTCAACGGATACTTGTGCGAATTAACGGATTAATGTCGGGACAGGTGAATCATCGTATAACTCAACGGATACTTGTACGAATTAACGGATTAATGTCGGGACAGGTGAATCATCGTATAACTCAACGGATACTTGTGCGAATTAACGGATTAATGACCGGATAGGGGAATCATCGTATAATTCAACGGATTAATGTCGGGACAGGTGAATCATCGTATAACTCAACGGATACTTGTACGAATTAACGGATTAATGTCGGGACAGGTGAATCATCGTATAACTCAACGGATACTTGTGCGAATTAACGGATTAATGTCGGGACAGGTGAATCATCGTATAACTCAACGGATACTTGTGCGAATTAACGGATTAATGACCGGATAGGTGAATCATCGTATAATTCAACGGATTAATGTCGGGACAGGTGAATCATCGTATAACTCAACGGATACTTGTACGAATTAACGGATTAATGTCGGGACAGGTGAATCATCGTATAACTCAACGGATACTTGTACGAATTAACGGATTAATGTCGGGACAGGTGAATCATCGTATAACTCAACGGATACTTGTGCGAATTAACGGATTAATGTCGGGACAGGTGAATCATCGTATAACTCAACGGATTAATGTCGGGACAGGTGAATCATCGTATAACTCAACGGATACTTTGCGAATTAACGGATTAATGACCGGATAGGTGAATCATCCGTATAATTCAACGGATTAATGTCGGGACAGGTGAATCATCGTATAACTCAACGGATACTTGTACGAATTAACGGATTAATGTCGGGACAGGTGAATCATCGTATAACTCAACGGATACTTGTGCGAATTAACGGATTAATGTCGGGACAGGTGAATCATCGTATAACTCAACGGATACTTGTACGAATTAACGGATTAATGACCGGATAGGTGAATCATCGTATAATTCAACGGATTAATGTCGGGACAGGTGAATCATCGTATAACTCAACGGATACTTGTACGAATTAACGGATTAATGTCGGGACAGGTGAATCATCGTATAACTCAACGGATACTTGTACGAATTAACGGATTAATGTCGGGACAGGTGAATCATCGTATAACTCAACGGATACTTGTGCGAATTAACGGATTAATGTCGGGACAGGTGAATCATCGTATAACTCAACGGATTAATGTCGGGACAGGTGAATCATCGTATAACTCAACGGATACTTGTGCGAATTAACGGATTAATGACCGGATAGAACGGATTAATGTCGGGACAGGTGAATCATCGTATAACTCAACGGATACTTGTACGAATTAACGGATTAATGTCGGGACAGGTGAATCATCGTATAACTCAACGGATACTTGTGCGAATTAACGGATTAATGTCGGGACAGGTGAATCATCGTATAACTCAACGGATACTTGTACGAATTAACGGATTAATGACCGGATAGGTGAATCATCGTATAATTCAACGGATTAATGTCGGGACAGGTGAATCATCGTATAACTCAACGGATACTTGTACGAATTAACGGATTAATGTCGGGACAGGTGAATCATCGTATAACTCAACGGATACTTGTACGAATTAACGGATTAATGTCGGGACAGGTGAATCATCGTATAACTCAACGGATACTTGTGCGAATTAACGGATTAATGTCGGGACAGGTGAATCATCGTATAACTCAACGGATTAATGTCGGGACAGGTGAATCATCGTATAACTCAACGGATACTTGTACGAATTAACGGATTAATGACCGGATAGGTGAATCACCGTATAATTCAACGGATTAATGTCGGGACAGGTGAATCATCGTATAACTCAACGGATACTTGTACGAATTAACGGATTAATGTCGGGACAGGTGAATCATCGTATAACTCAACGGATACTTGTGCGAATTAACGGATTAATGTCGGGACAGGTGAATCATCGTATAACTCAACGGATACTTGTACGAATTAACGGATTAATGACCGGATAGGTGAATCATCGTATAATTCAACGGATTAATGTCGGGACAGGTGAATCATCGTATAACTCAACGGATACTTGTACGAATTAACGGATTAATGTCGGGACAGGTGAATCATCGTATAACTCAACGGATACTTGTACGAATTAACGGATTAATGTCGGGACAGGTGAATCATCGTATAACTCAACGGATACTTGTGCGAATTAACGGATTAATGTCGGGACAGGTGAATCATCGTATAACTCAACGGATTAATGTCGGGACAGGTGAATCATCGTATAACTCAACGGATACTTGTGCGAATTAACGGATTAATGCAACGGATTAATGTCGGGACAGGTGAATCATCGTATAACTCAACGGATACTTGTACGAATTAACGGATTAATGTCGGGACAGGTGAATCATCGTATAACTCAACGGATACTTGTGCGAATTAACGGATTAATGTCGGGACAGGTGAATCATCGTATAACTCAACGGATACTTGTGCGAATTAACGGATTAATGACCGGATAGGTGAATCATCGTATAATTCAACGGATTAATGTCGGGACAGGTGAATCATCGTATAACTCAACGGATACTTGTACGAATTAACGGATTAATGTCGGGACAGGTGAATCATCGTATAACTCAACGGATACTTGTACGAATTAACGGATTAATGTCGGGACAGGTGAATCATCGTATAACTCAACGGATACTTGTGCGAATTAACGGATTAATGTCGGGACAGGTGAATCATCGTATAACTCAACGGATTAATGTCGGGACAGGTGAATCATCGTATAACTCAACGGATACTTGTGCGAATTAACGGATTAATGAACGGATTAATGTCGGGACAGGTGAATCATCGTATAACTCAACGGATACTTGTACGAATTAACGGATTAATGTCGGGACAGGTGAATCATCGTATAACTCAACGGATACTTGTGCGAATTAACGGATTAATGTCGGGACAGGTGAATCATCGTATAACTCAACGGATACTTGTGCGAATTAACGGATTAATGACCGGATAGGTGAATCATCGTATAATTCAACGGATTAATGTCGGGACAGGTGAATCATCGTATAACTCAACGGATACTTGTACGAATTAACGGATTAATGTCGGGACAGGTGAATCATCGTATAACTCAACGGATACTTGTACGAATTAACGGATTAATGTCGGGACAGGTGAATCATCGTATAACTCAACGGATACTTGTGCGAATTAACGGATTAATGTCGGGACAGGTGAATCATCGTATAACTCAACGGATTAATGTCGGGACAGGTGAATCATCGTATAACTCAACGGATACTTGTACGAATTAACGGATTAATGACCGGATAGGTGAATCACCGTATAACTCAACGGATTAATGTCGGGACAGGTGAATCATCGTATAACTCAACGGATACTTGTACGAATTAACGGATTAATGTCGGGACAGGTGAATCATCGTATAACTCAACGGATACTTGTGCGAATTAACGGATTAATGTCGGGACAGGTGAATCATCGTATAACTCAACGGATACTTGTGCGAATTAACGGATTAATGACCGGATAGGTGAATCATCGTATAATTCAACGGATTAATGTCGGGACAGGTGAATCATCGTATAACTCAACGGATACTTGTACGAATTAACGGATTAATGTCGGGACAGGTGAATCATCGTATAACTCAACGGATACTTGTACGAATTAACGGATTAATGTCGGGACAGGTGAATCATCGTATAACTCAACGGATACTTGTGCGAATTAACGGATTAATGTCGGGACAGGTGAATCATCGTATAATTCAACGGATTAATGTCGGGACAGGTGAATCATCGTATAACTCAACGGATACTTGTGCGAATTAACGGATTAATGACCGGATAGGTGAATCATCGTATAATTCAACGGATTAATGTCGGGACAGGTGAATCATCGTATAACTCAACGGATACTTGTACGAATTAACGGATTAATGTCGGGACAGGTGAATCATCGTATAACTCAACGGATACTTGTGCGAATTAACGGATTAATGTCGGGACAGGTGAATCATCGTATAACTCAACGGATACTTGTGCGAATTAACGGATTAATGACCGGATAGGTGAATCATCGTATAATTCAACGGATTAATGTCGGGACAGGTGAATCATCGTATAACTCAACGGATACTTGTACGAATTAACGGATTAATGTCGGGACAGGTGAATCATCGTATAACTCAACGGATACTTGTACGAATTAACGGATTAATGTCGGGACAGGTGAATCATCGTATAACTCAACGGATACTTGTGCGAATTAACGGATTAATGACCGGATAGGTGAATCATCGTATAACTCAACGGATTAATGTCGGGACAGGTGAATCATCGTATAACTCAACGGATACTTGTGCGAATTAACGGATTAATGACCGGATAGGTGAATCATCGTATAACTCAACGGATTAATGTCGGGACAGGTGAATCATCGTATAACTCAACGGATACTTGTACGAATTAACGGATTAATGTCGGGACAGGTGAATCATCGTATAACTCAACGGATACTTGTGCGAATTAACGGATTAATGTCGGGACAGGTGAATCATCGTATAACTCAACGGATACTTGTGCGAATTAACGGATTAATGTCGGGACAGGTGAATCATCGTATAACTCAACGGATACTTGTGCGAATTAACGGATTAATGTCGGGACAGGTGAATCATCGTATAACTCAACGGATACTTGTGCGAATTAACGGATTAATGTCGGGACAGGTGAATCATCGTATAACTCAACGGATACTTGTGCGAATTAACGGATTAATGACAGGTGAATCATCGTATAACTCAACGGATTAATGTCGGGACAGGTGAATCATCGTATAACTCAACGGATACTTGTACGAATTAACGGATTAATCGATAGTGAATCGTATAATACGGATTAAGTCGTGGACAGGCGAATAACTCAACGGATACTTGTGCGAATTAACGGATTAATGTCCGGATAGGTGAATCATCGTATAACTCAACGGATACTTGTACGAATTAACGGATTAATGTCCGGATGGGTGAATCATCGTATAACTCAACGGATACTTGTGCGAATTAACGGATTAATAGGATTAATGTCGGGACAGGTGAATAATCGTATAACTCAACGGATACTTGTACGAATTAACGGATTAATGTCGGGACAGGTGAATCATCGTATAACTCAACGGATACTTGTACGAATTAACGGATTAATGTCGGGACAGGTGAATCATCGTATATACTCAACGGATACTTGTCGGATTAATGTATGAATCATCGTATAACTACGGATACGGATTAATGTCCGGCTGGGTGAATCATCGTATAACTCAAACATAATGTACCGATTAATTAATGAACCGGACTGATTAATGTCGGGACAGGTGAATCATCGTATAACTATACGAATTAACGGATTAATACATAGGGATCATCGAATAACTCAACGGATACATGTGCAACGATGAGGTGAACATCGTATAACTCAACGGATACTTGTCTAATTGTCGGATAGGTGAATCATCTCGGATCGGGACAGGTGATATAACGGATTAATCTACGGATATACTGTAAACGGATTAATGTCGGGACAGGTGAATCATCGTATAACTCAACGGATACTTGTACGAATTAACGGATTAATGTCGGGACAGGTGAATCATCGTATAACTCAACGGATACTTGTACGAATTAACGGATTAATGACCGGATAGGTGAATCATCGTATAATTCAACGGATTAATGTCGGGACAGGTGAATCATCGTATAACTCAACGGATACTTGTACGAATTAACGGATTAATGTCGGGACAGGTGAATCATCGTATAACTCAACGGATACTTGTACGAATTAACGGATTAATGTCGGGACAGGTGAATCATCGTATAACTCAACGGATACTTGTGCGAATTAACGGATTAATGTCGGGACAGGTGAATCATCGTATAACTCAACGGATTAATGTCGGGACAGGTGAATCATCGTATAACTCAACGGATACTTGTGCGAATTAACGGATTAATGACCGGATAGGTGAATCATCGTATAATTCAACGGATTAATGTCGGGACAGGTGAATCATCGTATAACTCAACGGATACTTGTACGAATTAACGGATTAATGTCGGGACAGGTGAATCATCGTATAACTCAACGGATACTTGTGCGAATTAACGGATTAATGTCGGGACAGGTGAATCATCGTATAACTCAACGGATACTTGTGCGAATTAACGGATTAATGACCGGATAGGTGAATCATCGTATAATTCAACGGATTAATGTCGGGACAGGTGAATCATCGTATAACTCAACGGATACTTGTACGAATTAACGGATTAATGTCGGGACAGGTGAATCATCGTATAACTCAACGGATACTTGTACGAATTAACGGATTAATGTCGGGACAGGTGAATCATCGTATAACTCAACGGATACTTGTGCGAATTAACGGATTAATGTCGGGACAGGTGAATCATCGTATAACTCAACGGATTAATGTCGGGACAGGTGAATCATCGTATAACTCAACGGATACTTGTGCGAATTAACGGATTAATGACCGGATAGGTGAATCATCGTATAATTCAACGGATTAATGTCGGGACAGGTGAATCATCGTATAACTCAACGGATACTTGTACGAATTAACGGATTAATGTCGGGACAGGTGAATCATCGTATAACTCAACGGATACTTGTGCGAATTAACGGATTAATGTCGGGACAGGTGAATCATCGTATAACTCAACGGATACTTGTACGAATTAACGGATTAATGACCGGATAGGTGAATCATCGTATAATTCAACGGATTAATGTCGGGACAGGTGAATCATCGTATAACTCAACGGATACTTGTACGAATTAACGGATTAATGTCGGGACAGGTGAATCATCGTATAACTCAACGGATACTTGTACGAATTAACGGATTAATGTCGGGACAGGTGAATCATCGTATAACTCAACGGATACTTGTGCGAATTAACGGATTAATGTCGGGACAGGTGAATCATCGTATAACTCAACGGATTAATGTCGGGACAGGTGAATCATCGTATAACTCAACGGATACTTGTGCGAATTAACGGATTAATGACCGGATAGGATTAATGTCGGGACAGGTGAATCATCGTATAACTCAACGGATACTTGTACGAATTAACGGATTAATGTCGGGACAGGTGAATCATCGTATAACTCAACGGATACTTGTGCGAATTAACGGATTAATGTCGGGACAGGTGAATCATCGTATAACTCAACGGATACTTGTACGAATTAACGGATTAATGACCGGATAGGTGAATCATCGTATAATTCAACGGATTAATGTCGGGACAGGTGAATCATCGTATAACTCAACGGATACTTGTACGAATTAACGGATTAATGTCGGGACAGGTGAATCATCGTATAACTCAACGGATACTTGTACGAATTAACGGATTAATGTCGGGACAGGTGAATCATCGTATAACTCAACGGATACTTGTGCGAATTAACGGATTAATGTCGGGACAGGTGAATCATCGTATAACTCAACGGATTAATGTCGGGACAGGTGAATCATCGTATAACTCAACGGATACTTGTGCGAATTAACGGATTAATGAACGGATTAATGTCGGGACAGGTGAATCATCGTATAACTCAACGGATACTTGTACGAATTAACGGATTAATGTCGGGACAGGTGAATCATCGTATAACTCAACGGATACTTGTGCGAATTAACGGATTAATGTCGGGACAGGTGAATCATCGTATAACTCAACGGATACTTGTACGAATTAACGGATTAATGACCGGATAGGTGAATCATCGTATAATTCAACGGATTAATGTCGGGACAGGTGAATCATCGTATAACTCAACGGATACTTGTACGAATTAACGGATTAATGTCGGGACAGGTGAATCATCGTATAACTCAACGGATACTTGTACGAATTAACGGATTAATGTCGGGACAGGTGAATCATCGTATAACTCAACGGATACTTGTGCGAATTAACGGATTAATGTCGGGACAGGTGAATCATCGTATAACTCAACGGATTAATGTCGGGACAGGTGAATCATCGTATAACTCAACGGATACTTTTACGAAGTAACGGATTAATGACCGGATAGGTGAATCATCGTATAACTCAACGGATTAATGTCGGGACAGGTGAATCATCGTATAACTCAACGGATACTTGTACGAATTAACGGATTAATGTCGGGACAGGTGAATCATCGTATAACTCAACGGATACTTGTGCGAATTAACGGATTAATGTCGGGACAGGTGAATCATCGTATAACTCAACGGATACTTGTGCGAATTAACGGATCAATGTCGGGACAGGTGAATCATCGTATAACTCAACGGATTAATGTCGGGACAGGTGAATCATCGTATAACTCAACGGATACTTGTACGAATTAACGGATTAATGTCGGGACAGGTGAATCATCGTATAACTCAACGGATACTTGTACGAATTAACGGATTAATGTCGGGACAGGTGAATCATCGTATAACTCAACGGATACTTGTGCGAATTAACGGATTAATGTCGGGACAGGTGAATCATCGTATAACTCAACGGATTAATGTCGGGACAGGTGAATCATCGTATAACTCAACGGATACTTGTACGAATTAACGGATTAATGTCGGGACAGGTGAATCATCGTATAACTCAACGGATACGTGTGCGAATTAACGGATTAATGACCGGACAGGTGAATCATCGTATAACTCAACGGATTAATGTCGGGACAGGTGAATCATCGTATAACTCAACGGATACTTGTACGAATTAACGGATTAATGTCGGGACAGGTGAATCATCGTATAACTCAACGGATACTTGTGCGAATTAACGGATTAATGTCGGGACAGGTGAATCATCGTATAACTCAACGGATACTTGTACGAATTAACGGATTAATGACCGGATAGGTGAATCATCGTATAATTCAACGGATTAATGTCGGGACAGGTGAATCATCGTATAACTCAACGGATACTTGTACGAATTAACGGATTAATGTCGGGACAGGTGAATCATCGTATAACTCAACGGATACTTGTACGAATTAACGGATTAATGTCGGGACAGGTGAATCATCGTATAACTCAACGGATACTTGTGCGAATTAACGGATTAATGTCGGGACAGGTGAATCATCGTATAACTCAACGGATTAATGTCGGGACAGGTGAATCATCGTATAACTCAACGGATACTTGTACGAATTAACGGATTAATGACCGGATAGGTGAATCATCGTATAACTCAACGGATTAATGTCGGGACAGGTGAATCATCGTATAACTCAACGGATACTTGTACGAATTAACGGATTAATGTCGGGACAGGTGAATCATCGTATAACTCAACGGATACTTGTGCGAATTAACGGATTAATGTCGGGACAGGTGAATCATCGTATAACTCAACGGATACTTGTGCGAATTAACGGATTAATGACCGGATAGGTGAATCATCGTATAATTCAACGGATTAATGTCGGGACAGGTGAATCATCGTATAACTCAACGGATACTTGTACGAATTAACGGATTAATGTCGGGACAGGTGAATCATCGTATAACTCAACGGATACTTGTACGAATTAACGGATTAATGTCGGGACAGGTGAATCATCGTATAACTCAACGGATACTTGTGCGAATTAACGGATTAATGTCGGGACAGGTGAATCATCGTATAACTCAACGGATACTTGTACGAATTAACGGATTAATGTCGGGACAGGTGAATCATCGTATAACTCAACGGATACTTGTGCGAATTAACGGATTAATGTCGGGACAGGTGAATCATCGTATAACTCAACGGATTAATGTCGGGACAGGTGAATCATCGTATAACTCAACGGATACTTTTGCGAATTAACGGATTAATGACCGGATAGGTGAATCATCGTATAACTCAACGGATACTTGTGCGAATTAACGGATTAATGTCGGGACAGGTGAATCATCGTATAACTCAACGGATACTTGTACGAATTAACGGATTAATGACCGGATAGGTGAATCATCGTATAATTCAACGGATTAATGTCGGGACAGGTGAATCATCGTATAACTCAACGGATACTTGTACGAATTAACGGATTAATGTCGGGACAGGTGAATCATCGTATAACTCAACGGATACTTGTACGAATTAACGGATTAATGTCGGGACAGGTGAATCATCGTATAACTCAACGGATACTTGTGCGAATTAACGGATTAATGTCGGGACAGGTGAATCATCGTATAACTCAACGGATTAATGTCGGGACAGGTGAATCATCGTATAACTCAACGGATACTTGTACGAATTAACGGATTAATGACCGGATAGGTGAATCATCGTATAACTCAACGGATTAATGTCGGGACAGGTGAATCATCGTATAACTCAACGGATACTTCAACGGATACTTGTGCGAATTAACGGATTAATGTCGGGACAGGTGAATCATCGTATAACTCAACGGATACTTGTACGAATTAACGGATTAATGACCGGATAGGTGAATCATCGTATAATTCAACGGATTAATGTCGGGACAGGTGAATCATCGTATAACTCAACGGATACTTGTACGAATTAACGGATTAATGTCGGGACAGGTGAATCATCGTATAACTCAACGGATACTTGTACGAATTAACGGATTAATGTCGGGACAGGTGAATCATCGTATAACTCAACGGATACTTGTGCGAATTAACGGATTAATGTCGGGACAGGTGAATCATCGTATAACTCAACGGATTAATGTCGGGACAGGTGAATCATCGTATAACTCAACGGATACTTGTGCGAATTAACGGATTAATGTCGGGACAGGTGAATCATCGTATAACTCAACGGATTAATGTCGGGACAGGTGAATCATCGTATAACTCAACGGATACTTGTACGAATTAACGGATTAATGTCGGGACAGGTGAATCATCGTATAACTCAACGGATACTTGTGCGAATTAACGGATTAATGTCGGGACAGGTGAATCATCGTATAACTCAACGGATACTTGTGCGAATTAACGGATTAATGTCGGGACAGGTGAATCATCGTATAATTCAACGGATTAATGTCGGGACAGGTGAATCATCGTATAACTCAACGGATACTTGTACGAATTAACGGATTAATGTCGGGACAGGTGAATCATCGTATAACTCAACGGATACTTGTACGAATTAACGGATTAATGTCGGGACAGGTGAATCATCGTATAACTCAACGGATACTTGTGCGAATTAACGGATTAATGTCGGGACAGGTGAATCATCGTATAACTCAACGGATTAATGTCGGGACAGGTGAATCATCGTATAACTCAACGGATACTTGTGCGAATTAACGGATTAATGCAACGGATTAATGTCGGGACAGGTGAATCATCGTATAACTCAACGGATACTTGTACGAATTAACGGATTAATGTCGGGACAGGTGAATCATCGTATAACTCAACGGATACTTGTGCGAATTAACGGATTAATGTCGGGACAGGTGAATCATCGTATAACTCAACGGATACTTGTACGAATTAACGGATTAATGACCGGATAGGTGAATCATCGTATAATTCAACGGATTAATGTCGGGACAGGTGAATCATCGTATAACTCAACGGATACTTGTACGAATTAACGGATTAATGTCGGGACAGGTGAATCATCGTATAACTCAACGGATACTTGTACGAATTAACGGATTAATGTCGGGACAGGTGAATCATCGTATAACTCAACGGATACTTGTGCGAATTAACGGATTAATGTCGGGACAGGTGAATCATCGTATAACTCAACGGATTAATGTCGGGACAGGTGAATCATCGTATAACTCAACGGATACTTGTGCGAATTAACGGATTAATGTCGGGACAGGTGAATCATCGTATAACTCAACGGATTAATGTCGGGACAGGTGAATCATCGTATAACTCAACGGATACTTGTACGAATTAACGGATTAATGTCGGGACAGGTGAATCATCGTATAACTCAACGGATACTTGTGCGAATTAACGGATTAATGTCGGGACAGGTGAATCATCGTATAACTCAACGGATACTTGTACGAATTAACGGATTAATGACCGGATAGGTGAATCATCGTATAATTCAACGGATTAATGTCGGGACAGGTGAATCATCGTATAACTCAACGGATACTTGTACGAATTAACGGATTAATGTCGGGACAGGTGAATCATCGTATAACTCAACGGATACTTGTACGAATTAACGGATTAATGTCGGGACAGGTGAATCATCGTATAACTCAACGGATACTTGTGCGAATTAACGGATTAATGTCGGGACAGGTGAATCATCGTATAACTCAACGGATTAATGTCGGGACAGGTGAATCATCGTATAACTCAACGGATACTTGTGCGAATTAACGGATTAATGACCGGATAGAACGGATTAATGTCGGGACAGGTGAATCATCGTATAACTCAACGGATACTTGTACGAATTAACGGATTAATGTCGGGACAGGTGAATCATCGTATAACTCAACGGATACTTGTGCGAATTAACGGATTAATGTCGGGACAGGTGAATCATCGTATAACTCAACGGATACTTGTGCGAATTAACGGATTAATGACCGGATAGGTGAATCATCGTATAATTCAACGGATTAATGTCGGGACAGGTGAATCATCGTATAACTCAACGGATACTTGTACGAATTAACGGATTAATGTCGGGACAGGTGAATCATCGTATAACTCAACGGATACTTGTACGAATTAACGGATTAATGTCGGGACAGGTGAATCATCGTATAACTCAACGGATACTTGTGCGAATTAACGGATTAATGTCGGGACAGGTGAATCATCGTATAACTCAACGGATTAATGTCGGGACAGGTGAATCATCGTATAACTCAACGGATACTTGTACGAATTAACGGATTAATGACCGGATAGGTGAATCATCGTATAACTCAACGGATTAATGTCGGGACAGGTGAATCATCGTATAACTCAACGGATACTTGTACGAATTAACGGATTAATGTCGGGACAGGTGAATCATCGTATAACTCAACGGATACTTGTGCGAATTAACGGATTAATGTCGGGACAGGTGAATCATCGTATAACTCAACGGATACTTGTACGAATTAACGGATTAATGACCGGATAGGTGAATCATCGTATAATTCAACGGATTAATGTCGGGACAGGTGAATCATCGTATAACTCAACGGATACTTGTACGAATTAACGGATTAATGTCGGGACAGGTGAATCATCGTATAACTCAACGGATACTTGTACGAATTAACGGATTAATGTCGGGACAGGTGAATCATCGTATAACTCAACGGATACTTGTGCGAATTAACGGATTAATGTCGGGACAGGTGAATCATCGTATAACTCAACGGATTAATGTCGGGACAGGTGAATCATCGTATAACTCAACGGATACTTGTGCGAATTAACGGATTAATGAACGGATTAATGTCGGGACAGGTGAATCATCGTATAACTCAACGGATACTTGTACGAATTAACGGATTAATGTCGGGACAGGTGAATCATCGTATAACTCAACGGATACTTGTGCGAATTAACGGATTAATGTCGGGACAGGTGAATCATCGTATAACTCAACGGATACTTGTGCGAATTAACGGATTAATGACCGGATAGGTGAATCATCGTATAATTCAACGGATTAATGTCGGGACAGGTGAATCATCGTATAACTCAACGGATACTTGTACGAATTAACGGATTAATGTCGGGACAGGTGAATCATCGTATAACTCAACGGATACTTGTACGAATTAACGGATTAATGTCGGGACAGGTGAATCATCGTATAACTCAACGGATACTTGTGCGAATTAACGGATTAATGTCGGGACAGGTGAATCATCGTATAACTCAACGGATTAATGTCGGGACAGGTGAATCATCGTATAACTCAACGGATACTTGTACGAATTAACGGATTAATGACCGGATAGGTGAATCACCGTATAACTCAACGGATTAATGTCGGGACAGGTGAATCATCGTATAACTCAACGGATACTTGTACGAATTAACGGATTAATGTCGGGACAGGTGAATCATCGTATAACTCAACGGATACTTGTGCGAATTAACGGATTAATGTCGGGACAGGTGAATCATCGTATAACTCAACGGATACTTGTACGAATTAACGGATTAATGACCGGATAGGTGAATCATCGTATAATTCAACGGATTAATGTCGGGACAGGTGAATCATCGTATAACTCAACGGATACTTGTACGAATTAACGGATTAATGTCGGGACAGGTGAATCATCGTATAACTCAACGGATACTTGTACGAATTAACGGATTAATGTCGGGACAGGTGAATCATCGTATAACTCAACGGATACTTGTGCGAATTAACGGATTAATGTCGGGACAGGTGAATCATCGTATAACTCAACGGATTAATGTCGGGACAGGTGAATCATCGTATAACTCAACGGATACTTGTCCGAATTAACGGATTAATGTCGGGACAGGTGAATCATCGTATAACTCAACGGATTAATGTCGGGACAGGTGAATCATCGTATAACTCAACGGATTAATGTCGGGACAGGTGAATCATCGTATAACTCAACGGATACTTGTGCGAATTAACGGATTAATGTCGGGACAGGTGAATCATCGTATAACTCAACGGATACTTGTGCGAATTAACGGATTAATGACCGGATAGGTGAATCATCGTATAATTCAACGGATTAATGTCGGGACAGGTGAATCATCGTATAACTCAACGGATACTTGTACGAATTAACGGATTAATGTCGGGACAGGTGAATCATCGTATAACTCAACGGATACTTGTACGAATTAACGGATTAATGTCGGGACAGGTGAATCATCGTATAACTCAACGGATACTTGTGCGAATTAACGGATTAATGTCGGGACAGGTGAATCATCGTATAACTCAACGGATTAATGTCGGGACAGGTGAATCATCGTATAACTCAACGGATACTTGTGCGAATCAACGGATTAATGTCGGGACAGGTGAATCATCGTATAACTCAACGGATTAATGTCGGGACAGGTGAATCATCGTATAACTCAACGGATACTTGTACGAATTAACGGATTAATGTCGGGACAGGTGAATCATCGTATAACTCAACGGATACTTGTGCGAATTAACGGATTAATGTCGGGACAGGTGAATCATCGTATAACTCAACGGATACTTGTACGAATTAACGGATTAATGACCGGATAGGTGAATCATCGTATAATTCAACGGATTAATGTCGGGACAGGTGAATCATCGTATAACTCAACGGATACTTGTACGAATTAACGGATTAATGTCGGGACAGGTGAATCATCGTATAACTCAACGGATACTTGTACGAATTAACGGATTAATGTCGGGACAGGTGAATCATCGTATAACTCAACGGATACTTGTGCGAATTAACGGATTAATGTCGGGACAGGTGAATCATCGTATAACTCAACGGATTAATGTCGGGACAGGTGAATCATCGTATAACTCAACGGATACTTGTGCGAATTAACGGATTAATGACCGGATAGGTGGATCATCGTATAATTCAACGGATTAATGTCGGGACAGGTGAATCATCGTATAACTCAACGGATACTTGTACGAATTAACGGATTAATGTCGGGACAGGTGAATCATCGTATAACTCAACGGATACTTGTGCGAATTAACGGATTAATGTCGGGACAGGTGAATCATCGTATAACTCAACGGATACTTGTGCGAATTAACGGATTAATGTCGGGACAGGTGAATCATCGTATAACTCAACGGATACTTGTACGAATTAACGGATTAATGTCGGGACAGGTGAATCATCGTATAACTCAACGGATACTTGTACGAATTAACGGATTAATGTCGGGACAGGTGAATCATCGTATAACTCAACGGATACTTGTGCGAATTAACGGATTAATGTCGGGACAGGTGAATCATCGTATAACTCAACGGATTAATGTCGGGACAGGTGAATCATCGTATAACTCAACGGATACTTGTGCGAATTAACGGATTAATGTCGGGACAGGTGAATCATCGTATAACTCAACGGATACTTGTACGAATTAACGGATTAATGTCGGGACAGGTGAATCATCGTATAACTCAACGGATACTTGTGCGAATTGACGGATTAATGTCGGGACAGGTGAATCATCGTATAACTCAACGGATTAATGTCGGGACAGGTGAATCATCGTATAACTCAACGGATACTTGTACGAATTAACGGATTAATGTCGGACAGGTGAATCATCGTAACTCAAC
>JAGEOH010000219.1:0-72000 GCA_032207245.1 Pardosa pseudoannulata | reverse complement strand
TTCGCCGGGAGCGGGAGAAAAAAAGTAACGCGTAACGCTCCGTCGATTACGTCATAATCGACGTATGCGACGTCGGCTGCGAAATAAAGGCAAGTGTTAGAAAATTAGTAACTTTATTTTATAAGTAATTTAAATATTTTATTACCCATCTCATAACCACTGACGATATTAGCATGTATATATTATGCATGCATTTTTCATTCGAGCCGTGACGTATTGCATACGTTTGAAGATCGTTTCTTTCCCTACCGATAAGTACTCGGGGGAAAAGGCTTATGTATCAGTCAGTCAGTGAGTGTGGTTGTGCTGACATGTATGTACGGCAGTTAGCCGATGTTTATTTTCCCTTTACTTTTACGTTTAATAAATGTACTTTTTAATGCTAACGTTTGTCTTAATACTGTTCAAGATTAATAGGGTTAAATGCTTCTACTTCAAATATTATTCTATTATAGCTTTCAATAAGCTAACATTGGTTATGGGCCAGTTTTAGCCCATTAACCTGAACAGTGGACTTTAAGCAAGTTTGTATTTGCCTCGATGGGGGGCCTGTTACAGCCCTAGTCAAGCAACTATTCCTGAACTCGCCGAAATAATTATACCTCTATCTTTATGAAAACTATGGAGAGTTTTAATCGACCCATTGAATTCTGAGAATTACTCTACGTGGGCTGATAACGTAAAGGTGTTATTATTAGAAAAGGGATCATGGAAGTTTATTACCGAATCCCCTGAACTAGATCCGAAAGCGACAACCAAGGAAAAGCAAGATTTTGAGCTGAGACGAGATCGAGCTTACTCTACTATATATCTGAATGTGAGTCAAGATTATAGAACCTTAATTTCATCGACGTCGAGTGGACAAGAAGCCTGGGAAATATTAAAGAATCACTTTCAACCTGTTACACGAGCGAGGATTGTAAACCTGTTAGACGAATTTTTCGACACTCGGATTCACCCCGGAGAATCAATCGGCGTTTTTGCTGCAAGACTACGACGTATCGTGAAACAATTAGCAGACTCTGGACACCCTTTACAGGATCTATATCAAGCTTTTCAACTTCTCAGATACCTTCCAATGGAATATCAAGGCATTATCCAAACCATATACAGATGGCCGGATAAAAACTTCAAGTTTGACTCGGTGCTTGCTGAACTTCAATGTGAGGAGAGTCGCCTACAACAATGTAAGATAGATTCTGATAAATCTTTAAATGTTGCTTTTAATGTCAATCGTAAAAATGATAGTAGTAGTGATAGTGTATCTAATGTATCTGTAACTAAAAATCTAAATTATAATAAGGGATCTCAAATTGGACCTTGTTTCAGATGTAAGAAGTATGGTCATTTAATTGCTAATTGCAAAGTCAAATCTAATTTTTCTAAAAGTAGAAATCAGAGTAAAGGTAATTATAAAGGTTCTAACATTACTGAATTGTTAACGGAAGCTTGTGTAAATCAATCAACCACTCTTGACAAATTTTCGTGGGTATTTGATTCGGCAGCCTCTGACCATTTTTGTAACAATTTGGATATATTTTCTTCTTATAAACCTCAAAAAAATATTAATATGTCTCTTGCTATAGAGTAATTAGCCCAATTCAGGGGATTGTTACAGTTGATTTTACTGTTCGTGTCGGTAGTAAACTTAACCGAGTAAGATTAAACAACGTAAAGTACTCCCTCAAATTACGTCGTAATCTTGTATCAGGGCCATGCATCGAAAAAGCCGGACATTCGTTTGTAGGAAATAAGGAAGGGAAAGATATGGGTTTTTAATAAACAAGGTCAGAAACTATTTTATGCCAAACGTATCAATGGATTATATTACTATAAACCCCACTATCCTAAAATACAGAATAGAACTATTTATGAGGATAACAGTAAAGTCGAAATCCTAGCATCTGAAAGCAGTGATAATTTAGTTTTATGGCATAATAGGTACAATCATGTAAATACGGAATATATCAGCCAAACGAGTAATAATGACTCAGTGAGGGGCATACCAAAAATTAAACCCGTTAAAATAAATTGTGAGGATTGTAAGCTAGCTAAAAGTAGAAGAGTGTCATTTAAGCCTATTCCTAAAATAAGATCGTCGAAACCACTAGAGTTACTACATATGGACGTTGCCGGTCCAATGGATGCAGTATCATTGGGTGGGAGTAAATACTTTTTAACTATTATAGACGACTTTTCTAGAAAGGTCGTAGTATACCCAATGACTCAAAAATCTGAAGTTTTTGACTGTTTTGTAAAATTTCAAAAGAGAGCTGAACGCTTTTTAAACTCTAAAATTATTAATGTTAGAAGCGATAACGGTCTTGAATTTTGTAACACAAAATTTTCCCACTTTTTAGAAGAACAAGGCATAAAAGCAGAGAGAACCAACACGTTCACTCCTGAGCAAAATGGAGTCGCTGAGAAATTTAATTGCACTGCAGTAGATGCCATTAGAGCAATGTTAAGTCATAGTGGTTTAGATAAAAGGTTTTGGGCAGAAGCCCTTTTATGCTTTACGTATACGTGGAACCGTGTTTGCCACAAAAATATGACTAAAACTCCTTTTGAGCTATTTGGTGGCAGAAAACCCACAGTAACCCATCTAAAGACATTTGGCTGCGTAGCTTACGCTGGAATCCCGAAAAAGCTTAGAAAAAAACTCGATTTGAGAACCAAAAAGGGTATTATGGTGGGATACGCTCAAAACACAAAAGGATACCGCATATGGCTTGTAAATAAGCAGAAAGTAGTTGAAACAATTAATGTTTCATTTCAAGAAGATTTAATGCACAAGGAAGCAGTCCTGGGCCCTAGAATTAAAATAAGTCATAATTCAATTTCAGACGATGAGGAATTTGATACGGATGACGAAAACCATATCGACACCTCAAATTTAATTCCCTGTGAGGACATTGAATGGGTTAGGAGAGCCGTTCCTCGAAAAAAATGGCTCCCGTACCGATATATACTACGGTATAGAAGGTACAAATGTTAGATTTAGATCAAATAACGATGTACAAAAGTACTGTAATGAGCACAAAATTGAATATAAAGGCAGTTTATTTAACTTTAGTAGTAAAAATAAGTTTTCGGGTAAAATTATCCCTAATGACAAACCGGAAGTTAATCACGTTGAGATGATTATACCCAATAATTTTGAGGAATGTAAAAAGGTTTCAGAATTCAATGAATGGCATAAAGCTATGAATGAGGAAATTGAAATCATGAAAGAAAGGAATGTTTGGAATCTAGTTCCCCCAAACAATAAATATAAAGTTTTAGGTAATCGGTGGGTTTACACCGTAAAGAAAAATGAAAAGGGGGAGGTAGTTCGATATAAAGCACGTTTAGTATCTTTGGGGTATAAGCAAAGAAAAGAGGAAAGTTACGATGAAGTCTTTAGCCCTGTAATAAATTTCACCCTAATTCGTATGTTTTTTGCAATACTTGTTTGCTTATTAGGTTTTAAACACTGTCAAATAGATATCAAAAATGCATACTTATATGCTAATCTTTCAGAAACTATATACATGTCTCAACCCCAAGGTTATATTAATGATGAAATGCCAGATTACGTTTGTAAGCTGAACAAAGCTATATACGGGTTGAAACAGAGTGGTAGAGAATGGTTCGTTGAAATACACAACATCCTAGAAAGTTTAAATTTTGTTAAAATTGAATGGTGTATTGGTGTTTACTATCATGAAAATAATACTATACTGTTATTATATGTTGACGACATTGTTCTGCTTGGTAAAACATCTGTAAGTATAGAACATTCTCTAAAATATGTTGAAAAATAAGTTTGACTTGAAAATACTTGGTACAACGAAAAAATTACTTGGTGTGGAATTCTGTGAAATGAATGGAAATTTGTATATTCATCAAAAGGAGTATATTAGTAAAATTTGTAACATGTTTAAAAAATACAATTTTCCAATTTCCTCTTTACCCTTAGCAAAAGGAGTAGTACTTTCAAAATCAGATTGCCCTAAGTCAGAACAAGAAATTTCAGAGATGTCAAAACTACCTTATCGTAGTATAATAGGATGTTTATCATTTTTGGTCGTTCGAACTAGACCCGATATAAGTTATGCCGTGAATATCTTCTCCCAGTTTCAGGAGAACCCCGGTTTAGTTCACTGGAACTACTTGCTTAAACTATCAGGTTACGTCCAAAATACCCAACATATGTTAAACATATCAAATATAAAAGAAATTAATGTCAGATGTTTTTCCGATTCTGACTTTGCGTCGAATCGTGACGACCGTATCTCTATGGGAGGCTTTATATTATTTATAGATAAGGTACCTGTTAGTTGGAGGGCCTTCAAGCAGAAGTGTGTGAGTTTATCTACTATGGAATCAGAATACGTAACACTCACAGAAGCAGCAAAGGAATTAATGTGGATAATAAGAATACTTGAAAACTGTAGAAATCTAAATGTATTTCATTTCGACACCACTAAGAGTACATTGTTGTGTGACAATAAAGCTGCAATAGACTTTTCAAATTCCCCCATAGAAAGTAATCGTACTAAACATATACATATCAAGTATCACTTTTTAAGAAATCTTGTAATTGAAAAATCTTTCAAATTAGAACATATTAACAGTAAAAATAATCTATCCGATATTTTTACTAAACCTTTAAGTAAGATTGAACTCTATAATTTTGTGAAAGAACTGTACGAAAATATACTGTAATGTCTTTCGTTTTAAGTTTGGTAAAGAGGTTATTCAACTGTTTTTAAGATTTGAATAATGTTCATAATAAGTCAATTTGTTTGTATTGTGAGATTTTATGTTTGTGTAATGACTTTGTCAAAATGTTAGAATTGTACGATATCTGTAAAGGCTCGAGTATGTTTTGTTTCAGTCTTGTGTACAGTCAGTGATTATGAGAGGGGGGCCAATGTTAGAAAATTAGTAACTTTATTTTATAAGTAATTTAAATATTTTATTTCTCATGAACACTGACGATATTAGCATGTATATATTATGCATGCATTTTTCATTCGAGCCGTGACGTATTGCATACGCTTGAAGATCGTTTCTTTCCCTACCGATAAGTACTTGAGGGGGAAAAGACTATGTATCAGTCAGTCAGTGTGGTTGTGCTGACATGTGTGTACGGCAGTTAGCCGATGTTTATTTTCCCTTTACTTTTACGTTTAATAAATGTACTTTTTAATGCTAACGTTTGTCTTAATACTGTTCAGGATTAATAGGGCTAAATGCTTCCACTTCAAATATTATTCTATTATAGCTTTCAATAAGCTAACAGCAAGAGTAACCGTTAGAGTTTGCTAACAATGCCCCCCCCTCTTGTCATTTATTTTATTACACTTAGCTCTGCCCTGTTTACAGTTTTGAATCTTTCAAGTAAACAAGCTATAAACATTGAAAAATTTTTATACATGAGTGTACATAACAGATTTATACATTAGCAAAATTACAATCTATTACAAGTACAAAAAAATAATGAAAATCACAGTATAACTATTCTATTCATTTTATACAAAGTAAATTACTCATTCATTCAATACATGCATGGGCAGATGACTTAAAACATTCATACAACTGATTAAACAAATCTAAATATACATGTAACATGTCACAACGTATTGTGTCACAACACGATTGTGCTAACTTAACAAGTTTTTTTTTTTTCTAAATACATTCAATATAACAAAAAAAAAAAAAAAAAAATAAACACTTAAAGTTATAATTTCAATTGATGCTAAAATATAGCAAAAATTTTTCAAAATTGAATTTCGCAAAGCGAATTTAGACTATGTTGAAAATATACAACTTTTGAATTTGTTTAAATCACTTTTAGTTAAAGGCTTGGTAAATGGATCAGCTAAGTTATTTTTACTATTAATGTATTTCAATATGAAAACTTCCTTATAATATAGATCTCTAACAAAAAACAATTTGACATCGATGTGCTTGCTTCGATGATTTTCAATAGGAGATTTAATAAAGTCCATTGAAACCATATTGTCTACATATAAAAGGGATTTAACTTTGTGGTTATTTAATATGTTTTTAGAGATACATTCATCTAAAATTCTGTCGAACCACAAAACTTCTTTTACTGTTTCAGTCATAGAAATGAACTCCGCTTTCATCGTAGATAGGCTGACACATTTATGTTTAAATGTCCTCCACATTATTGGGGAAGAATCTAATAAAATGAACTGGCCTCCCATTGAAGTACGATCGTCTCGGTTTGCAGCAAAATCTGCGTCCGAATAGGCGATTATTTTACCACTATTACACTAAGTTTAGTTTTAAATTTTTGGTGTAAATAATATAACCTACAAGTTTAAGCAGACCCGACCAATGAGACATTCCGGGATTGCTTTGGAATTAGCTGAAGATATTAACTGCATAAGAGATATCCGGTCTTGTACGATTAGCTAAAAATGCTAAACATCCTAATAAATTCCTATACGGATACTTATGCATTTCGTCAATTTCCTGCTGTGATTTAGGGCTTTGTGAATTTGAGAACACTATACCTTTAGCTATGGGTAAGGAAGAAATTCTTTAAATCTATTACATACATCTTCAATATAGTTAAGTTGATGAATTGAAAGTAAATTAGAGTTTTCTTCAAATTCAACCCCTAATAATTTTCTCGTTTTTCCCAATGTCTTTAGGTCAAAATGTTTTTCTAATAATCGTACAACTTCGTGTATACGCTTATTAGTCTTTCCAAATATAACAATATCATCTACATAAACCATTAATACAACTTCAGTCTTAAATCTATACACGCAGTTACACCATTCAAACTTTTGAAAACCAATATCAATTAGAATTTTGTTAAGCTCAAAATACCAAACACGTCTGCATTGGTGCAGTCCGTATAGGGCTTTATCTAGCTTCAATAATAGTTTTCTTTTCCTTTTATAGTAAAGCCCGATGGTTGTGACATAAATATTCTCAGACAATGGAGCGTACAAATATGCACTCTTAATATCACACTGGAGATGGGACCAACCTTTATGAGAAACTAATAAGGAAAAGAAAAAGCATATTATGCCAAAGTTGACTACAGGACTAAAGGTTTCGTTATAAGTTTCGCCTTTAACCTGTTTATACCCTTGTGTAACTAATAAGTGGCTCAATTCTCCCCTTTTCGTTACGTACCGAAATCGTTTACTCAACGAACAATTTTACCGACAGTTTCAACGAACATTCGACAGAAAGCGATTCCCCCCGTTTCGTTGCAAATCTTCGTTCACGCTTGTTCGCTAAAACGAGTTTGGGGTCGAGGCTTCGTTTTTCAACCAATCATATGCCCAGTTCATTCCCAGTCCCATTTCCCAGAAAGTTTGAGCGGATTATTTGTAAGCAAACGCACATGTGTATAGAGCAATAAGCTCTCTAGTTAGTGTTAAAAAAATTATTGGAAATAATGAAAAAATGTTGAACGCTAAATTAACTCTGGATTTTACTGCAAATGATAAAGAAGAATTGTAGAATGCATTAACAAATCTACTAAATGCCGATGGATTGGAACCTATCAAATCGATATCAAAATGGAAAAAAGTATATTTCTACATACTATATTTTGACAATATTAATTTATTAAATCATAAAATAGTCAAACTAAAGTTTGTTGCATGAGTGATTCTAATTTGAAAAAAAAATTCTGTATTTTAGACAAAATTTTCGGAACTTTATACAAATTTCTCTAAAAAAATTTAAAAAAAAAACCATGCTAATTTAAAATAAAAGATATTAATAAAGGGAATTTTCAGATGTCGGTATTAGAGCTGGGCTATATCTGAGTTTTAGTATTGTGATATAACATTCCTCAATTATAGATATTTCGATATATTAATATGTATTAATTCGTATATTACTTCCTTATGGAGTCGTGAATATATGCATGTTCTGTATAAAATTCAATCACAAGCATATATAAATGTGTGTTTATTATCCAGGAAGAAAACATTCAATTTCTTAATTTAACATATACATGAATTTATATATTGTTTTAAAAAATGCAAATCTATCTCTTGTATATCTGATCTAGCATGCATATTATTCAAAAGTTTCCCCAAATTAAAAAAGTTAATCAAATGACACAAGAAATGTTTTTACTTGATTCATGGCAGAAAAAAATGTGACAAGGCAATAAAGAAAGAAATAAGAAAAGAAAGATAGAAAAGTTTGATTATCTTCAAAATCATATATAAATATTATTTGAGGTAAAAGATGGTCTTTTTTTTAGTTTTCAGTAAAAAAAACTTGTTTATTACAATTTTCAGTACGAACCCACATAAAATTTCATATCAGAAACACACTTGATTTATTGCTTGTTAGAAGCATTGTTTTAATTTCGTTGAAAGAGCAAAATACATTTACAATTGTTAGATTTTATATCATCATTAAAATATTTATCAAAATACAGAATTGCAAACATAAAGAACTACTTATTCTCATTTTATCTAATTTAAAAGTTTTAAAAAATGTTATATAAATATATATATATATATATATATATATATATATATATATATATATATATATAACATTAAAATAATAAATATAAATAGTTTAATCTTTATAGTTTCAGTTTCTAAATGCAATGCTGTGTAATGTGTCCCACACTGATTGTATAGTATTTTGTGGTACTTTTTATTGACAGAAAAATTACACTTAATCATTACCAAAAGAAGCTTTATTACATTTACATTTTTCATTTTACATCAAAAGTTTCATTATTTAATAATTACATTGGAATCTTCATTTAGTACTTCTGTTAACTAACACTCACTCACTCACTGCAAGAAGGAATCCAATTTAAAATTTCATAACAATATACTTTAATAATATTGTATAAACAATAGAAATATGAAGTTTGACTTAATCCCAGATCACAGCTCTGCCCAATTGCTCTGTGGTAGGAGCCTGTAGCATAAAATGCTAAAGCACAAATAATCTGGAATTTAAATAATTTATTTTACAATGCATAAAGCACAAGTACTAATATGAATTGTTCTTTTCCAAATATTTATTTAAAACTAGCATAGCTAATTTATAATAAGAAAAATTAAGTTATCACATACTATTAAATGAAATTTATTTAGATTACACTGTAAAATTTCAATATCTTAAATATTTTACACTAGCAACAAAAGTCTAGTCTAGAAGATTTTGATTCTAAAATGTATTTAAAGTTAATTTTTTTCTGAAATGATAAATCATATTTTTGTTGAACTACTGCGTACGTTAAAAACATAATAAGATTGAAATAAAATTATTGTGGAACAGTATAAAAGGAATAACTTTATTTAAATAAATTTAAATTATGAAAAAAAAAACACCTTAGTTTCAGTTGAAAGTGCTGCATGCACACTAGACAATCTTTCAATTCATGGTTGAGTTTGTTACAAAAATTGACCACTAAATATTTTGGAAATCTATATAAATGAATAAAATACTTATTTGCCAACGAAAATGCATCAGTTCTCTTTTTAAATGTCCTCTCATTTCTTAAACTTTATCTGCTAATTTCATTCTGCAAGAAAGAAACTGCTATATAGGTAGCCATGTCATCACCGACGACAGGTAACGACAGGGTAATGTTTTCGTTCAGTAGACGAAGCCGTAACGAACAGAAATCCTTCGTTGAGGAGGGGAGAATCGGTCTTTTCCCATCTTTTCGGTAAATGCCGTCACTACTACCCCAAAACCGGTTGTCAGCGAAATTCGTTAGTTCAACGAAGAGGGGAGAATAGAGCCACAGGCTTTAAAACGAGCTATTTCTCCCTTTTCGTTACGTTTAATAGTGTATACCCATCTACACCCCAGCGCTTTAGAATTTTCTGGCAGTTTAGTTAAGTGCCATACTTTTCTATCGTGCATAACCTTAATTTCGTCTTCCATTGCCTGATACCAGAGTTCATCTTGCGACGATTTCATTGCCTGTTTAAAAGTTCTAGGTAGGGATGCGCACTGTGCAAAGCCTCTTCCTGTAAAATCTTCTGTTTCTAATTCTACCAAGTGTATGTTAAATTATTCTATATCTAATGATACATCTCAGTCTAATAATAGTTGTTTGTATTCTCAAAGTTATTTAATAGTAGGAGGTGAGAGAAATGATCCTGAAACAGAAACAGTAAATATCAAGAGTAATAAAAGTATATATCCTAGGAAGTGTGAAAAATGTTTTAAAATTTACAAGGATAAGCAATCTTTTAGTAAACATCCATGCAACTCAACAAAGTATGGTGAACCAGTAAAATGTTATATTTATCTTAAGTCATATAAATCTAAATCTTCATTTTATCAGCATAAAAAAATTGTATTATATTAAATTGTGATATATGTGGTAAGAAATTTAATTCTAGGCGAAATTTGGATAATCATAATAAAAAGTGTTGCAATGGGATGCACACTTGTAAATTGTCATATATCTTACAAAGATAAAAAATCATTTCTTAGGCATTCAGCTACGTGTTCTGCTTCTAAAGACATCTATTTTAAGTGTAGTTTTGATTGCTCATTATCTTTTCCAAAATTTCCATCCCTAATCAGACATTTACTTGTTGATCATAAGGTTGATTTCATAAAAAATTTCACTTTTGATTCTCTAAATTTATTTCAAAATTGGCTGGAGTTTGAATTTTCAGAGACTTTTAGTTATTCTAGAAAATCTACAGGTAGAAAGAATAGTAAAGGTTGTAACCGTTATTATTATAACTGCCAACTTGGTAAACAAGTTCAGTATAACAAGTTCAAGTTATGATCACAAGTAGGAAAAATAATAAAGGAACTATTCCTAAAAGTGTAAATTGTCCAGCTCGAATATATGTTACGCAGAAACAGAGTTCAGTAAATGTAACATATTTTAATCAACACAATCATCCTTTAACATTTCAACACAGTAAGCATCATCCTTTAAAGCAAACTCTGAGGAATTTAGTTAAAGCACATCTTCGATTATCAGTCCCGATTCATACGATTAAAGACATTTTACAAGATGGTGCTGGAATGAGAAACAATAGGACTTCCTTTCCTCTCAAAGAAGCATTTATTTCCAATAAGGAAATTAGTGCTTATAAGAGGCATATATTTAAGCCATTACATCCCGATAACGATGCACTCTCGGTTTCAGCTATGGTTGAGGGATTTAAAAAAGAAGATTATAATCCAGTTTTAATATATAAACCTCAAGGTATGCCAACTATATGTGGTCCACCAGATCTTGACATTTTGCCTAATAATTCACAAATATTTGCATTTGGTATTCAAACACTACAACAAAAAATGTAATGATAAAAGTTTGCCAGAACATTTTATGCATTGATGCTACATATAATACAAATCAGTATGGCTTTCATCTTATTAATTTAATAGTTCCTGATGAGTTTGGGGTTGGGTATCCTGTTGCCCATTTTATTACAAATTTCACAGACACAGAAACATTAACATGTTTGTTTAAGTCAATATATTGTAGAATTCCACAATTGTATGTTAATTGTATTATGACCGATGATGACAAAGCTTTATTTTCTTCTTTTAAAAAAGTTTTCGGTCCAAATATAAAGCAGTTACTATGTTTATGGCATGTACGACAAAGTTGGCTTAGGTGTTTGCGCAGCAAAGTAAAAGTAAAAGAATTAAGAGATGAAATGCTTTTAAATTTAATGAGATTACTTAGGGAAAAATCTAAAATTAAATTTCATTCACTACTTGAGGAGTTTTTTCATAAATATTCAGTCGAAAATGCAGCTTTTATAGATTATTTTAAAACATATTACTGTAATAGAGTTGAGGTTTGGTCAACAGCTTATAGAAATTTTCCACATGCATTTACTAATACTAATATGTACTGTGAATCATTTCACAATAAATTAAAAACTCAGTATTTTCACAGAAAAGTGAATAAGAGAATAGATGTTCTTATAGATAATTTATTATGTGCTGAAAGAGACATTTATTTAGCTCATACTAGAAAAATTTTAATGGGATACCCTTCTAGAGATTCTCTGCCATTTTGTAAAGAAAGCCATAGAAAGGGATTAAAAATTCATGATAGCTGCATATTAAAATTATCAGATAACTCTTGGTTAGTATCCTCTCATTCTGAAAATTTAAATGGGTATACAGTGAAAAAAATGTACGAAAATTGACCTGCTGATTTGTGTTATTATAAATGTTTAGAAAAGTCGTGTAGTAACTTATGTAGTTACCTTTATTCTTGTAATTGTCAATATTCAAATCGCCATGTTCTTTGCAAACATGTCCATAAAGTACATTCATATAATAATAGGTATATAGATTTTGAAGATAATATTTTTGAGAATCAAATTGAGGATGATACAAATATAAACGAGTCAATGCAAAAAATAGTCAAATTTAAGCCCAATACCACTGAAAATAGAATGGAGTCTTGTAAAGAGTTGGTTGCAGAATTATTAGTTTTAATAGATAACCCTAAAATCCAAAGTATTATGCTTAGAAATATACAGACAACCTTAAGTTCGTTAGTTTCTGAATGTAAAGGAATTATTCAGTGTGACAATATTAAAGATATTCTAGCCCTAACTAGCATTACTGTAGCACCTAATCAAAAAATTATACCTCAGCCTAGGTTTTTCAAAACTAGCAATAAATTTAAAGGTTTTCATTCTAATGCTGAAAACATTAATTCTGGTGTACCTCATGATGTTGATGAGCCGACATATAAGCAAAGGAAATTGAATAGTCATCAGAATGGTACAATAATATTTGATCGTAGTATTTCTGATTGCTTTACATCTCCACTAAATAGTTTAAATAACATTTCAGAACCTATTGTTAAAGTTAGTAACTACAAATTAAGCACAACAGATCTAAAATCATTAGATCCATTTTTATCTGTTTCAGAAGAAAATTGCATCAAGGCTCAGTCATCCGATTTTATAAAAGGTTGGCTGTATGATTCAATAATTAATTCATATTTATTCAAACTTTTAGAAAATAGAAAGGACATGATCTTTGTGGATTCTTCATTGTCACTTTGTATATATAGTGGTGCTAGTACTGAAATTAATTCTACCATGTCCAATTTCCTCATTAAATTATATCTTTATTTCTATTTGTGTTGATTCCCACTGGATTCTTTTTACAGCCGATTTGAAAAAAGAAATAGTCTCTGTGTATGATTCATCAAATCTGACTATCACCAATAAATATTCTTTTGGTATAAAAAACTGGACAGATTTACTTAATAAAAATTTAGGAAAGATTATCACTTGGCAAATAGAATATCCTCCTCATTTATTACAGGTTGATAAAATTAATTGTGGAGTTTTTGTATGTTATAATGCACATCAAATAGTTAATAATTATAGTCTACTTCAACAGTTCAGCACAGTATCGTTTCGGAAGATATATATATATATATATATATAATTGTTTGATGGGTGATTACAAAAAATTTTCATCTCAAGATTCTAATCATGTGTCATTTTTTGATCTGAAGTTAAATGATTTTAGTAATAAAACAATGACTTCTATACATGTTAAGGTTTATGATATAGAACTAACACCATATATGTTAAAATCTATAGACCCTTTCATAAGTGATGAAGAAGAAAATTTTTTTTAATCTCTTTCAAGCAAATTTAAAAGAGGGTGCAGGGTTCCTACGGTCATGAAAGAGCTCATTGAAAAGTGCTTAATTTTTCTTTTTGTATTTTTAAATTTAATTCATTCAACTTTGCCGTTATATCTTTCAGAAATCCGAGGTCGATTAGCCAATCCTTATTTTCCAATTGCTCGTAAAATTCGCCTCTTGATGAAATAAATTCCCTTATTTGTGCAAAAGCATGATAAACAGCTCAAGTATTTTACCTCTGCTCAGCCACCTCACTTCAGTATGTAAAAGATGATCTGTGAACTGAACGTCCTCATCTTCTAAAAGTAATTTAAATAATCTGTGTTACATAGCTCCCTATCTTATGGAATTAATAATTTTTGTTACCATCGTAAGTACGTGTTGAAAACCAATTGTTTTTGTGCATAACATTTCCTGATGTATGAGGCAATGATAAGAAACAAAATTAGGGAATAAGGAATCCTGTCTACATAAGGAAATAAATCCTTTTTTCTTACCAGTCATCGCTGGTGCCCCGTCTGTTTAATTGACGATAACTTTTGAACAGGTAATTTTACATCTGTTACATACTTTTTAAAAGTAGAAAAGATATCTTCTCCTCTGGTACTTCAATTTAATGGCAGAACTTTAAGGAATTCTCCCTTTGTTGTAAAATCAGAAAATACCAATCTTCACGCAAATTGCTAATTGTGATATATTTGTCACGTCTGTCTATTCATCCATCTGTAGCGAAAAGAAAATACAATTTTCCATATCATTTGTTAATTCTGCCTCCAAATTCTCCGCAATTACTTCAATTCTTCTAGTAACAGTTCGTGCTGATAATTGCAACGTGTTTATAGCTGAAACTATTTCTTTTTTATATTTAAATTCTTCAAAAAGTGAATCAGCAGCTTCTAACATGGCTTCTTTCACTAATTCTCCATCTGTAAATGTTTTTTATATTCTTAGCTAGAAAATGAGATATTTTATATGACACGATTGTTGCTGCTTTATGTTGTTGCAGTGGTTTAGTAAAAAAAAAACTTTTCTGGTTAGTTATAGAAGATTTTAAAGAAATAATTTTTTTCTTCTAATTTCAGAGTTTATTGGATAGTCACTATCAAAATTGGTATGAACGGTCTTAAAATGTCGTTCAATATTAATTTTCTTTTGAATCGCAACACTATTATTACACAACAAACAAATACACTTCCCTTTGTAATCAACGAAACAATATCCATGTTCCTATTCATCGTTAAAATAATATGTTATTTTTCTTTTACATTTATCCATGAAGGGGTTTGAAGGAAAAGAAATTATTTCGGTTTACTTGGTAGTTTTAAATGCACGGTCTACGCGTGATCTATTCGAAATACGATCACACACTAACAAAAAATACGTGCGTGTTATTAGATACGTTCAAGGTTAGAAAACTACTAATTTATACACAATCCTAAACTCAACTGACTACTTGCTGTATATCGCCGTTTGACAAGAGTAAATAAATCGCTCTGGCTATCATACATTTACATTAGTCTAGCGAGGGCGCATTAAAAATCGATCGGGGGCGCCGCGTTGCCTACCCCTCCTCTAAAGTATACATGAATGTTTGAAAAAATTTTCGCTTTAGGTTTCACCAATGTTTGCTGGTATTTTCATCCCTTGATATCTGTAAGAAAAACTGGTAAAGTGTAATATGTAGATAACTGTAAATAAAACTAAATGGCTGTTTTCGCAGAGTGGCTCACACAGTCTCCTGCTGAATTCAGCTTTTTAGCATTTTACAAATTTACATAATAGGTGAATAGCGAAAATTTTAGAAGTTCTACTGTTAGGTATGTTAATTCCAATTATAATTTATGCCATATATTTAATCTGAAAACACAAAAAGATTTTAAAACAATAACTATATATATATATATATATATATATATATATATATATATATATATATATATATATATATATATTTAAAAGGCTGATTTTTAAGATCTTCATGTCTCTGCTACCAATTACATCAAATTTGATTTTGCTTGAGGCAGACTCGAGTCCTTAATGAGCTGTTAAGGTAATAAGTAATAGTAGTAGTAGTCAATTCTACAATGCAATAGACTGTTAGTGGGAACGTTAGCAAATTGCATATATTAAATATGGACAAAATAAAGAAAAGCAGATTATAGAAAACAATACACAAGTTTTTCAAGAGTGTTTTTTGCTTGTAACATGGTACTGCATATATAGGGTTGTGGTTCCCTATACCAATTAGTATTCTTTTTGAAGAAAGGCATGGTTAAATAAGGATTTTGCCTGGAGAACCCTGATCTATAATTGATATAATCAGTAAATATATTTTTAAACTAACATTTAAGAATTTTTTTTAAACAGGGTGAAGGCAGCTTGTAATTCAGTCACTGGTTTCACTTTTTTCAATAGATATAGTCAAACAGAATAGACTGAAATCAGAAAAATAAGCATTTGTGTGAAAAAAATATCTGAGTCTCTTTACATTATTTGTGAGTTCAGTACTTTTATTGAGTGCAAAACATATTATAAAAAAAACTATTAAATTGATCATAATATTAATTTATATGCAGCAAATTAAAACATAATTTATGTTTTAATTCAAAATTACATTGAAATGTTGATTCAAAACTTTTTTTCCCTTGACTGTTTTAAATGTTATACACTTTATTTGAAGAAATAATAATAATAAATAAATTTAACAGTTAAAATATGTATTTGTAAATATTCTAAAATATTCAGTCATTCAAACGTAACTTAATGTATTACTACAAACATATGCACATTTAAAACAGTCTAAAAGAAGGAATGAAACATAATACTATTAATCTATACAAAACAATATTTCGTTATTTTTATTCAGTAGGATAGAGAGATTAACAGGGTTTATTTTATTTGTCATTTAAGACTAGTTAGTATATATGGGTTAATTTTGCATACTAGATATAAACAAACACATCTTTCCGAGCAACTTAGAAACATATTAACAAATAAATTTTGTAGATACATAAGTTATCCTAAGCGCCAAAATAAAGATACGTAGCAAGCTATAACAACCATACCCTACTAAAGGGTTGCTATTGGTAGCTCATTCGTGACCCATGTAGTCCTATATTGTAGAAGACTCCATGTATCTAGTTCCTAGTTGGAGGGTTGACTGGGGTTAATTGGCCGAAGGCCTTATCTCCTGTTGTGAAAATATTAAATTAATGAAGAGTGTCCAGTCCTTAAGATTAAAAACAATACAATAACAAATGCAGGTCTTCAAGATACAACTAAAAAAAGGTATAAAGTACTAGGCCCAAAAATTTTACAGGTAATAAAAATATAAAATAATAGAAGAAAGTTTAAGTATAGGTAATAAAAAAGAGTTTAAGAATAGCAAAGAATTTTTATGGGTTTTTAAAAATTTTATAATTTTTATTTATTTATTTATTTTATTTTTTTCATTAAGAAAAGTACTGCAAACAGTACGATAAAAAGAAATGAAGAAAAAGATAAAAATGCTTAAAGCAACCTTACGAAAGGAAAAATAAAATAAAATTAAGTTCAGCTTAAAATTGTAGGTGAGAAAAGCTCGGTCCAGGTTCTGTGGCGCCATCTATTGAGTGGCCGCGCGTTCGGACAGTGTAAAGGGGAGTTTAAGAAGGGATATGAAAAACCTAACAAGTTAGATAATCCAAATGGTACAGCAAAGCTCCATTTTAGGTCCCACCTTGTTTAATATTTATATTAATGACATTCCTAGAAATGATTATACTTCTCTAGCCTTGTATGCGGATGACACGGCTATAATTGCTTCAGCCCCACAAGTAAACTCTGTTGCTAGCTACATTCAGTCATACCTGGACACTCTGGAAGAAAGGTTTATTAAATGGAAAATTAAAGTTAACCCCTCTAAATGTAATGCTATATATTTTACTCGTACTTACAAAACACCCCCTAGATTATATCTACTCGACGAGGCAATTAACTGGAAAAACTCTGTAAAATATTTAGGTGTTATATTAGATAAAAAACTAACCTGGCGTCCCCACATAACGGAAGTCAAAAATAAAATGATAGGAAAATTAGATAATTTAAAAATGCTTCTTAATAGTAAATACTTAAATAATAAAAATAAAATTCTTTTATATAAAACAATAGTTCTTCCTACCGCTCTTTACGCAGCTCCGGTCTGGTCGTTTGCCGCGAAGTCTAATTTGAATTTAATAGAAAGAGTACAAAATAAATTTATGAGGCGTGTTAGAGGTGCACATCGATATTTATCCAATGAAGTAATAAGACGTGATTTCAATATGTTAACGTTCAAACAATCTTGTGTTAAATCTTCTCAAAATTTTTACAATAGCCTCAATAGCATTCCGAATGAAATATTAGCTGAACTTCTGGATTACGATCACAATAGCCCATCTAAGATACGCCGGCCTCGCGCTGCTTTGATTTCCTGACAATAGTTATCCTACCTTAATCTTGTCCTTTCAGTGCTTATTACTTTATCCCCATCCCTTTTATGTTGTCTTAAATGCATAGTGGAAGCAAAGTCTATTAAAAATTAAGTATTGTCTTTGTTTATAAATGTTTCATTTTCTCAAAGAAGTGTTTAAAAAGATTTTAAACACTTTTATGAATCTAAAAAAAAAAACCCTATAAAATTTAACATAGATCATATTAAACTAATTTTTTTTCTCTTCTGCTTGTGAATGAATTTATTTAATCATTAATTATTAGATTTAGGAATAAACAATATAACTGTTTCTGAAAATATTTTTTATACAGATTAAAAGACAATTTACCAAAATATACTTTATTAAGCAATTGATTAGATCCATGATATTGTTATTAAGTAACAAGATTTATTTACTACTAAAAATATAAGTAGTAATCTAATTTCTTATTATGTTAAAGTGTATCCATCTGTATAATTTTTGTAATTAATTTAAGATTGGGCATCTGATTATGTACATATATGCCATTGCAAAATGTCATTTTAAAAATTGATACCTTCCCAATTAACTTATCGGAATAATCTAAATGTTTGTTATACATTGGTATAAGTTATTAAATTATTTACTGAAGTCAATTTTATGTTTAGAAGAAATATTAAATATTCTTAAATCCTTAAATTCCTTTTATAAAATTCTAAATTTGAATATTATAGAGTAAAAAGATATCTTTTTAATCATGGGAAAATTTCATTAATACTTTTAAGATACTATGGAGATTCTATTTACTACTGGACTTTTCTATCTACAATATTTTATTAACTGATAAAATTAATTAACAAAAAGCGCTTTAGATATTTCATTTTATCATGTTTGTTAGCTTCTAAATTTGTTATTTTTGAGCAATTGTATTTTATTTTGTGTTTTTGTTGATGCACTTCTAGCTTATGAAAATATTTTGTATGCTTACATAATAGGAATTTAATAGTGTATGTGTTTACTCCAAATGCACATACCTCATAAACCTCCTTGAGGCTGTATTATTTTCAGAATTTTGTATAATTCGAATGGTAAATGTTTATTATTTTAAAATGAGTTCTTGATTAATACACAGTTGTTTTTAAAATAAAATCGTTTTACTGTTACCAAAAGCTTTGAAAATTACATATAATATTATAAATTTTCAAAGTACAGGTATTTAAGAAGTATTTTTAGGGCCCTACCATATTCACTCCGACAAGAGTCACGGACGACATAAACGTCATAATGACGTGGCGAAGGGGAGGGAGTGACCAAGAATTGGAATTTGGTACCATATTCAACAAACGGACGACATAAGTCGTTCCATCTATCTCACTTTTGAAACATACCAGTCACCGAGTATTTGGTACGTGACATAGCGTATACAGTGTAGCAGTGAAAACAAAAATAAAGATGGCAGCTCTCATGCAAGCATTTATTTATATGTAAAGGTTAAAATGTCGTGAGAAGCTATTTAACCGTACCTGTTCAAAAATTAAAAATACTTCCTAAATACCTGTATTTTGAAAATTTATAATATTATATGTAATTTTCAAAGCTTTTGGTAACAGTAAAACGATTTTATTTTAAAAACAACTGTGTATTAATCAAGAACTCATTTTAAAATAATAAACATTATCATTCAATTATACAAAGATATGAAATAATACAGTCAAGGAGGTTTATTAGGTATGTGCATTTGGAGTAAACACATCCATACACTATTAAATTCCTATTAGGTAAAATGTGATGTATTAACTGGCAATCAGTTGAATGGTCGCCTTCACTTCAAAAAAATACACGTAGCATACGCTTTTTCTGACGCATCACAGAATACGTGCAATGATATCTTCCTGTCACCATCATTTTTATCTAGACATCTAGTGATAGAAATATCACTTAACAATTTCAGCTGATTTTTCCATTTGACTAATTTTTTGGTCATCCTAGATGGTAAACTAGCATCAAGACAGTTTCAATTAACATTCTTGCAGCATTAATTTTGGTATTAATGTTACTGGACAGGTAAATCCAATAGGGTCAAAATTTTTAAATAAAAACCTTTTATTTTATTGTATTTCATTTTAAAATAAACATTGTTATTTTTATGCCATACACTTTTTTAATATCATTTGGAGTTCCATATACTATTAAATTCCTATTAGGTAAATGCGGCATCTGAATTGTTGTGTCGCTTCATTTCCCCCTTTTTCTGAATTTACGTGCCTCACTGTCATCATAAGTAAGGGTTTTTTATTTCTTTTTTTTTTTGACAAATTTTTTGGCAATTTCCTTTTTTTTCAAATTTTTTTAAGTTATTTTCAATTCTTCTGCATTAATTTTGGTATTAATGTTACTGGTACAGGTATATTTTGTTTTGTGAATTCTTATTCCTAGTTATGGGTTGATCTTCTTCAATGGGATCTATGTCTCGTAAATCAACAGATAGAACATCATTTTTATTTTCCCATTTTAATCCTAAGACAGGGACTGTTTTTGTCAATGTTAGGTCAGACTTATTGTTCTCAAAAGGGGTATGCTCCCACCCTCGTAAATTAAATTTTGCTGGACTAAGGATTTCTTGAGATTCATGAATAAACTTCACCAGTTCTTTTTCATTATCCACGCTGTGGACGCAGTTGTCCACATAAAAGGACTTCAAAAGTTTTTTGGCCGTTTCTTGGTATTCAAGAGGAACACTATTCAAATGAAATTCAAGAATAGCTTCCAGTAAGAAATGGCTGGATGTTATCCCAAAAACAACCCTTCTATGCTGAAAAATTCTTAACTGCTCCTTTTGCCCATCTTTACACCACAAAAACTTTAAAAAGGGTCTGTCTTGCTCATGGAGTTCTATTTGCAAAAATGCTTTTTTCTATGTCCGCGGTAACTCCGTATTTTCCTATTCTAAATCTGTTTTAAACAGAAGGAATCAGCTCAACCAAATTGGGCCCCTTTTCTAAGCAATCATTAATTGAAGGGAATTCTTGTTTCTGGCAGAACCATCAAACACAGGTCTAATTTTTGTAGTGGAGTTTTCTTTGAATACAGGGCAGTGAGGTAAGTAGTGCTCTGGTTCCAAACTGCCTACTTCCTCAATAATACCCTGATCCAACCATTCCTTAAAAATGGTTTCGTACTCGTCAATTTTTCTTTTTAAGGATTTGATACAATTTGAAAGTCTCTTTTCAGAAATGTCCTTACAATTTGTTAAGAAAGGGATGGCCCTCAACCCAAGGTAGACGTACTTGATATCTCCCTTCTGAATTTCTGGTCACAGTTCGGAGAAAATGCTCTTTTGCCGAATGTTCTAATTCTTCCCTGGTTTTCCTTTCACTAGGATCACTAATACCAAGTGTGTCTAATCTCCATAAATCTGAGATAGTTAAATCATTCACATGACAGGATAGAACTGTATTTGTACTGTCATTTTTTCTACTTCTTTTGTTTTTCCCATAAGAGTCCAGCCTAATTTAGTTCCTACACATACCAATCCTGAACTAAGTTTCTTTATTTCCCCATTGAGCAGTTTACCAGCAACATCTGCCCCGATTAATAAATGAATCTCTAGGGGTGAATATTGATACAACAATTGATCATTATATGCATGCACAACATCAGTTAAAAATACATTATTGCATTTCAGTTCCTTAGTATAGGCAGATAAGTTTACTCTAGAAATATTAGAACAAATGATTTCTTGATCCAAAACTTCAAAATTACAATGATAACCATTATTGACATTACTTAAATGAACCGAATACTTTTTATGGTTTTCCAATTTCTCAACACCTCCAAATAAAGAATGCAAAATAGATTCTTCATTTATGACCTCATACTTCATAAATGTTGCAGCATATTTCGAAATATAAGACCGTCGTGATCCAGTATCAATGAGAACACGAGTAAATCTACCTGTACTATTTTTTCCCCGAATATGAACTACTAATGTTTGTAAATAAACTTGTTGCATGCATGTTTTATTAGTCAAACTCTCCGTAACAACTACTTCTTCCGACTTCTTTTCTTTATTTTTATTATCCGGATATTCATCATTCATTTTACTTATTATAGCAAAATGCTGTCCATTGCATTTCGAACAATTAACTTTCGTTTTACAAAAACGCGCAAGGTGTTTTGATTTATTTGTAGAATTTAAACACTGAAAACATATTCCGCGGTGTAAAAGAATTTCTTTTTTCCTTTCGTACGTTAATTTTTTTGCTGATCTACAATCTTGAGTCATATGCGATTTATCGCAAAAAATACATGCTTTATTTTTTAGTTCGTTAGGATGTGTATTCCACTTTGAACTATTGAATAAGTCTGTGGCAGCTGGTTTATCCTTTTCTCGAGAATAATGAGTTATCATTTTTTTTTGTTATTACTATCTATTCCGAATGAACGAGCAATGTTTAGTTTTTGTTCTGATTCTATTTCCTTTTTAAGAAAATTTAAGAGATGAGTCAATCTAGCATTCACGGTAGTTTCTGATGCGATTATTTCAGTGTGATTTCGTTCATAAATTTTCATCAAATCCGTGGGTAAACATGATTCAATAAGGGCCGATCCCACCAAAGTCGTTTAAAGCTCCGCTTAGTTAATCCTAAACGGAAATATAAACTGAGTTTAGCAACCGTCCTGTCTCACCAATGAAATTGCGGCCCCGTTTAGCTTAACGGAGATTTTCTGGTCTGATCGGTTGTCACGTCAGAATTTTTAAGGGTATTTGGGTGCGCATATAGGTTTACGCATATTTTCTTATATGTTTACATTTGAGAGTGTACTTAATATCGTTAAGGTTCGGTAGTAAATTTCAATAACAAAATAGTTGTAATAGGAATTTTAATTGATAACTGTTTTAATATATCTATAAAGTTTTATTTATAAGCTATTTGTATTTATCGAAGTGATAAATGATGTTATATTATTGATATTAATATTATCTTAGCCGTTTTATTTATTGATATTTTAAATTTATCTGCAAATATTATTTTAGCTTTTTGATAAATGCAAAATGTGTAGATATTTTGGTTGTTTTTTCAAACTTCTGTTTATTTTTAATTTTTATTACATATCTTAGCACTAGCGATAAAGAGATAATTAATTTTTCTCACTGTAAAGAAATATTAAAAAATATGTAGTATAGCCACTTATATTAGAAAAAAAATCTTAATAAAAAAAGAAAACCTGATGCATATCTCTTAGAATAAACGAACATGTTTGGGAAGAATCATCTAATTATTATAATGATGAAAGAATTCTACCAAGAACACCAGCAATTTTAAAAACATTCTGAGAAAATATGAAAAAACAATATTTTCAGTATGAACAGTAAATATTTTCAAAACTAAGTTATTGCTCCTTAAACATATAATAAGTCATATTTTTTGGTTTTTTTACAATTATACAAGTTTTTTTAGAAGCTTTTACTTGCATTATAAGTATGTTATTAAAAGTATTAATGATATAATTCATAGAAATTAGTAGAAAAATCATGAATTATCACTCAGGGAATTTATCTTAATTATTTATCTATTATTAATTCAGTACCTAATTTATTAATCTGTAATTACAATAGTTTAGTGAATTACATTATTGAATACCAATTTTTTAAGGGGAGAATACCACGATGGAACTAATAGTTTTCGTTGCATATCATCAAACCTACTTTAATGAAATTCTCATTCTGAACTGTAAATTAAATTTTGTTACTCAGTCTGCTGCATAACAGTCTATCAAGAAAATAATTTGTCTCTTGAATAATTTTTAACACTAGGATAAATATAATTTTTTTATACTTTTATTTTGAGTCTACGAAATATATTTCATCACTTATTCTATATATAGCCTTTCAGATTTAATTTTTAATTGCTATTTGAGAAGTAATTTTTAGTAGGTTTTTTTCTTTGCTAAAATTATGTAAATGATTACTTTACTAGAAAGTGATTGATAACAAATTACATAAGTTTTCTATTATTCAGAAAGTTTGAGTTTGAGGGAGGTTTCCAGTAATATGTTCTGATACATAAGTTACTTGATTATGCTAAATTATATCATGTAAAAGATTGAGAAAGTACCAAGGTTTTGTTACTCCTTTGTAACATAAAAACATTCTTATGTACCAAAGTGAAATATTTGAATATGTTTATGTTACATATTGAAATATTTTACAAAGGTTTTACATTTAACATAAAAACATTTAACATAAAACATTTAATATTTCATTCTGAAATATTCACTATAACTAAGAATTTGTTACAAAATTCCTATTTTACAAAATTGTTAATCAAAAAATAATTTTATATATGAATTTTTATAATTTTGTTTTCAATTTCTATTTTTAAAGATAAAATGATCTTCTATTTGATAAAGCGAAAGACATTTTGAGTTTATCTTTTGATAGCTTTCATCATCAATATGATTGAGATAAATTTTTAAACTTTGAGTTCTTTTTTATTATAATTTATATTTCAAATTTAGATAGGCATAACATAGGGAATAAAAGAATTGAATTATCCCATTCTAAAGACCATTATAAAAATTTAAAATTGCAAAAACATTTTGACTTGTTTATATTTTAGAGAGCAGGTATTAATTTAAAAGTAAGTCAACTTATAAACAAAAATTGCCTTCTTTTTATCTTAAATAGTAATTTTGGTTCTAAAAAGTCAATTATAACAAAATTCATTGTTCAAATTTGTGGTCAAACTTTATAATTTAATGAAATTTATTTGCTTATTGTATTTTTCTATTTTGTATGATTCTAATTACTTGACACAAAATAAGTAAATACCTATTGATCAAAATTAACCAGTTTTTCATATAGATTTATAATAATTCTTAGCAAAGATTTTTTTTTTTTCCTATCTTGTTCATCACATATGATATATACATCTAATGCTTAATACACTTGTATAATCACATGTGATACTCAGAGATAAAAAATATATAAAAGTTTGTACATAAAACATATTTCATTGTGTATCACATTTGATATGCAAGTGTGTAAATCATTAAATATCCATATCATATGTGATATACTGGAAAAGCAAAGAGATTTTGACATTATAAATTTATATACAGGGCACTTTACACTTAGATATTCACTTTGGTTATAGTTCAGGGCTCTTTGATCTACTTTCTTTGCTACTCAAGGGTTATTGAAACTGGGATTTCCTGCTTAAAGTCAATTCCAAATTATTACAAGCATCCTTGATGCTTGTAATAATTTGACTGTCAAGACATGTCAATAAGATGTGACAAATAAGTTTGTAATTTTTATATTAATCTGTGTCAAATGTTTTGTGTTGTGAAGAAAATATGTTCTCAAAGAAATACCAGGCAAGAAAATATTCTATCGAACAATTAGACCATATACTAAAGGATTCGATGGCATGCGATAGAATCTCTAATATAACAGCAAAATCTCCACCCCTCAAGGGGTAATCGCAAAAATATGTGGCATATCAGCTATCAAGAGTGTCAGGAGAGTGAGTGGCAAAAAGGAAACCCTAATTATATTTAATACTTTATGAAATCTAAACTTTTTTCACAGGAAAAACATCACAGGATTTTAAATGTGGGATTCAAGCCCACAAACTACCTGGAATACAAGCTACCTGGTGTCAATGCTAACCATTCAAGATCATAGTCAACAATCAAGGGTTAAAGTTGTTGAATAAATTAACAGTAGTTCAAGTTTTATTACTTTACTTATCAGGAAAATTAATCTCAACTAGAAGATTCTGACTAAAATTAATGATATCCGGTCAAAATTAAATTGGCAAATGGTTACTTGTATAAATTAAAATTTTGTTTTCTTATTGAAATCTGTTTAGTAATTAAATTATAACTAGAAAATATTGATTGAATTATCGTTGTATGTTAAAAATATTTTAAATTGTTAGCTAACCAATTTATCTTTTTATTGCAATGAATAGAAACTAAAGCATGTACTCATCAGTAAACCTTTATATAAAATAGATTTCCTCTGATTAAATACAACATATATATATATATATATATATATATATATATATATATATATATATATATATATATATATATATATATATATATATATATATATATATATATATGATGGTTCACTTACATATTTTTTGGAACAACATAAGGCAAAATACTTAATCCTTACAAATTGGTAGTTACTAACAGTAAAATCCCTGTGATACTTGTCTGTTAAAAATATTTAAATTAAATTTAAAATGATTTTGCTTTGATATGTTTGATTTAATAAAATTCAAACAAAATGTCAATAAAATTCTTTTAACATTTTTAACAAGTGCCAAAAGATTTTGATTTGTTTAAAAATAAACTACTTTAGCGAATATCATCTTGCATTTATTTTCACTATAATTATCTTTATTAATGCATTTTAGCACTGTACTATTTATTGAAAATGGCATAGTTATACATCAATGAAATAAATTAATATATTTTAAGTTATATATTAATTTTTAAAAAACTGCATATTATCTGATGTATATACAATAAATATAGATGAAAGGTTTTTCCCATGAAACTTAACCATATAAAAATTACAACTGAAAAGGAATCCAAATAGATTAGATTATAAAAATAAACCTAACCTATTCAAACACCCATTCAGTGATTTTTACTAACCATTTTTTTTTTTTTTTTTTTTTAAATCCAAGTTTAGGGACCCATCAGCATTTTATATTTGATTTTTGGAAATGATCTCCATACATCCAGTTTGTAAACATAATTTTCTGTTTTAGGAAATAAGGTAAAGGTAAATAAAAATTACTTGGTTACTCATTAATCACATGGTTCACATTAATCAATTTATTAAAAATTGCAGATAACATGATTAAATAATTTTAAAACCATATAATATTTTAACAATTTAAAAACCAGAAAAATATCACAGGCTAACATTATGGCAAGAACTTTATGTAATATAGTATAGGGATTTGGTATGTTCCCCTAAACTTGGATTCAACTTTTCTTTCACACATAAGCAACATGTATTTAAAAAAACAAAAAAGATATAAGAAAAAATGAATTTGAAATTACATATGAAGTAAAGAATCATTGAAGTGAATATTATTCTAATAAATATCTATTTAGTAACATCACAGACATAAAAATAAATGTTGAATTTTCTGAAATCTAAATAAACGCACAAATTTAATGTACAACAAAAGCTACAATTTTATCAAGAAATTACATATTAGTTATTAAGCAAAACTCTACATATCATAATTAAATTCAGTTAGTGATAACAGAAATTCAAGGCAAAATATAGTATATAAACATTAAAGGAATAAAATAAGTTTTCTTAGTAATGAATATTTGAGTCATTATAAAAACAATGTAAAGAGAATCAATAAGATAATTTCTACAAATTCAATGAAAATGTATTTAGAGTGACAAATAAAAGTACGCATACATATATACAGAATGAAAATGTTCAAGACATCAAAATAATTAAATTTTAAAAAAGCTCCGCAACTTCCATATATTATATACATAAACATTAATATTGTATATAATAAAGATGACTATAATAAACTAGCATATGACAGGCTTTATTTAAAATAAATCAAACATCGAATAAATTTGGATAAAAGATAGAAGCAGAAAATGATAACATATAGAGTTGAAGAAACTAATTCCAAAACACTTTGGTAGATTATTTCTACTCAGAAAATATTTGATTATAATGATATAACACTGGTACAACACAACCAAAATATGAATCAAATACTCATATTATCAGTCTTATTATTCGAAAATTATCTACATCTCACAAATTATTCAGCTATATTGATATAAAGAAATTGTTAGGAAAAAACCCACTATGAATTATAATTTGATTTCTCTATCCCTCAAAAAAAGTGTGTGCATATTTGATGGTACACAGATACATATATTACATACACATGAATTTGTGTTGTTGTGAAATAAAATTAATACAATGAAAACACCACCTACTTTTTAACTGCACATACAATGCAATTTATGCATTTCACAATACAAATTAGCAATGTAACACTCATTACACAACTATTTTGACAAAATTATTATAAAAATGTAACACAAAGAGCTAAAGACAAATAATATTTTGTGATAGATAAATTGACTGTCTAGTAAATGAGTATATACACAATTTAGATAGCGAAAATAAGCAGATTACCTGTTTGATAAATATTCAATATTTTGTAAAATGTCAACTGAGATTTTACTCACCTTGATAGATAAGTACTGAATTCTTAATTGAATATTATATACTGTAAAATATTTTCAAATGTTTATAAAACACATGAAAGAAAAAAAATATAGTGTAAATTACTTTTTGATGCATAATTTAAATTAAGTAATTATACTTGATATAATTATTAAATACAAGTGCAACAGCATACACAAATATTATTAGACAAATTTCTATATATCTCCCAAATTGTGTACTTGTATAAATTTAGGTTAAAAGAAAGAACACAAATTCATGAGGATAAAATTAAAGCGATCTGTATGCTTACTGTTGAGTAAATGATTGTTTACCCAATTTAAGAAACAAAAATAATACCCTAAATACCTGTCAGATGGATATTGAATGATATCCTCAATCTCCTGTACAATATTGACTGCTGACACTTTATTCACCCTGAACCTTTTTTTAAATTCACTTTCATCAAATAATTCCAAGAAATTCTTTCTCACGAAAGTTATGCGCGTATTTCTAAAATCATCCTTATCAGAATCGGAAAATAACACTTGATGCATCAAATCCGCCATGTTGAAATAGAGCTTAAACTCAGTTTAGAAACGCTAACGGCCCGAATTTGGCCAGTTAGGATTAAGGGCCGCTAAACGGAAATCTAAACTCAGTTTAGGTTGGTGAGACGCAATTTTCTGTTTAAACCGAGTTTAACCGCTAAACGAGATTGGTGGGACCGGCCCTTAAACGGTAGACTTGGCACAGTGCTAATTTAAATATTAGGCTCTGCCTTCGATATGCGCAGAAGGACAGAGCATTACAGGGGGAGATGGGAGAATTTACGTGGAATAAAAATAATTTAGTGTGCGAAAAGTGATATATGGCCAGTTTTAAGTATTTTAAATCTTTTTTCTTACATTATTTAGCATTTTTTAAGATTTTTTTGGTTGATTTTTTATTTAAGACGACACAAAATATTAAGGATCCTTGGCTAGAATGGCCAAAGGCCTTCTTCTATTGCTAGTATCAGCGGGGTCGTAATTGACAAGATTATTTATTAATTCATTGCTTAAATTGAGAAAACATCAAGAAAGAAATATACGATAAACTATTTTAAAAGGTATAGATTTAGGTAGTAGCGTTTAGCAGTATATTAACAAAAATAACCTGTAGTATTGTGAACTATTAAATTTGATTACGCTTGCTAGATATACTTTAATTGTTGCAGTAGGAAGAATCTTTAAAGATTATGTAAACAAACATAAGAAATTTTAGTAAAAATTTTTTCTCATATTGAAGACGAAAAGGTATTTAATTTATACAAGATTATTATGTCTTTTATTAAACTTAACTTAAGACACTCATTTTCTAAGTAAGAAATTAAAGCTTTAAAATTTTTTTAAATATCTGAAATAATAATAAAAAAATCCGGAAACCAGGAATAAAAAATCGTAAGTAGGCTTAATTTCGCTGCTAACGTATTTAGACCAAAAACAAGTGCTCTGAGTGACACGGGCTTCTAAGTGGATATCATCCAAATCTTATATTTCTCTACCAGCCGACTTACGTCGGTGTGTCCAGTCATTATGTTAGTGAGCATAAAGAAAGTCCAAAGTTCTAGAGACATCGCACTGGAGCTCGTTTTCTGAACTTCCTGGGCCAAGCCCTCTAGGCCAGTAGTTCTAGTTGCATGGATAGTAATGAAATATCAGATATTGATTACGAAAATGAGGACTGAAAATTGCTAAAGTTAAATTCAAGGATTCTATAAAGTTAACAAATAAACAGTTCGGCTTTTACTGTGGCTTTCCAAGCAATTAAACAGCACGTAGACATATCAACAAAAGTCCTGATGACGGATGATGCAGAGTCTTTTTATACTGCTTGGAAGACAGTATTTAATAAACCGGAAAAACGACTTTTATGTTCATGGCATGTTGATAGAAGCTGGGGCAGGAAAATTTCTCATATTGTAAATAAAGAGAAACAAGCTGAAGTGTACAAGATATTAAGGTGTTTACTAAGTGAGACCGACGAAAATGCTTTTAAAATTATGCTGAAAGAGGCCCTTGTGATATTTGAAAAGGATAAAGATCTAGAAAACTTCGGGAAATATTTCGAACTAACATATAGCAGGCGTCCTGAAGCATGGGCATATTGTTATAGAAAATGGAGTGGCATAAATACAAACATGCATATTGAGGGAATGCACAGGACCATAAAGTATATTTATTTACAAGGTAAAAAAGTAAAGCTCTTTGATAAAACTTTATTCTGTCTCATGAAATTTATTAGAGACAAAGTGTTTGATCGATTAATATGCATTGAAAAAGGCAAAATATCATAAAAAAATATCCCAAATTCGCCACCGCCATAAAGCGAGTAAAATTTTGGAAGATTTATGTGTCACTGCAAGTAAAGACGTACAGTCCATTCGTACGAGTGGACTGTAAGCTCTGCATCACAAAATGGAGAATTTTATAGCATTAAAAGAAATTCAGATTGCTCAAAAAAGTGCACATTGATTTGCCAAGATTGTGATCATTGTTTACACAATTTTACTTGCAATTGCATTGATAATGCTGTTCAATGGAATATGTGTAAACATATTCATTTGATATGTAGTAAATATCTCAAAAAGGAAGTTTCACAGTGTTCTCCAGTTAACACTGAAACGCATATCTGTGAAGATTTAACATCTAGAGAAAAAGAAGCCCATATAAAAAATTTAACAGATGACAATGAATTGCCTCTAGATCAATATAAAAAAATTTTATGAAATTAATGAACGAAGCAAAGAGTCTTGGTCTGAAAGCAACTGCACCAGCGGAACAAGAAGAAATTTTAGAAATTATGAAAAATACATTGCAGTGTATTCAATCATGCCGTGATGCTCACAGAAATCCCATTGAAAACTTTGCAAGTGCAAGTACAGAGCCTCCAAATAAAAAAATCAAGCCACAAAGATTTGTTGCCACAAAAAAAAAAAAAAAAAAAAAACAGGTGTACTTGCTCATAAGACATTTACATTGGTAAAACCAAATGCAAATGAAATTAATAAAATTGCTACAACATTAATAATAAATTCGAAGCGACTGTAAATATTTTATACATAGGAATTGAAGAATTGATATTTGTATTATTATTTGTACTTTGTATATATTAATATATTTTGTATAAATTAATATTTGTATTTTGTATAGATTAATATTTGTATTTTGTATGTATTAATATCTGTATTATTTGTATTCATATTAGCTAATATTTATATTTTGTATAGATTAATATTTGTGTTATTTGTATTCATATATATTAATATTTGTATTATTATTTGTATTCATATATATATATATTAATATTTGTAATATTTGTATTTTGTATGTATTTATATATTAATTAATATTAGTATATATGAATTAAAACCCTGTAAATACTGTAAATAAAGCTAAATGGCTGTTTTCGCAGAGTGGCTTACGAGGTCTCCTGTTGAATTCAGCTTTTTGGTATATTACAAATTTACATAACTGATAGCTATAATTTTAAAACCAAATGCAACATTAAAAAAAATTAAGTTAAAAATCATACTTTTTAAACCAGCAAATACTCTTTGATACATTTACTCATTGTAATCGAAACAGGATTCATATTTAAATCACTAAATTTATATTTGTTTTTCTCAGTTTCCAAGACCAAGGGCTAATCAAACAATAAAGTATTAAAAATATCAGGTTTAGAAGAATTAAAATGCAAAACTATGGCCGAATGGTTAGGACACTGACCTTCATCCGGAGTTCTCGGGTTCGAATTCCCCTGTGGCATAGCTTTTCGTAGCTATTTTGAATCGGCTTTCAGCAGTAGATTCCGGTCTCATTAACCATTATGCTGCAAAATGGTAGAGTGAAGCGCTCTACAGCAAACCAAGAACTAATATTGAAAGATCTACAAGAGTTTGGACTCCATTTTAATGAAACAGCATAAGTGTATGATTTTACCTTGTGCAATTCTTGGACAAGAGAAACCATTTTTTTAAATATAAAACTCAATCTAATGTAATTAGAAATTTCTGGTGGAAATAGTGTAGGTTTTCCAAATAATAAAATGATTGTATCCTGATTGGAGCTATGTAAGTGTCACAAAGACGTGATGAAACTAATACTTTTGAAGCTAATAATAATAATAATGTGTACGTGTAATTGATAATATTTAATTTAATATTTAATATTAATATAACTTTAATATTAAATATTAATATAATATTAATATATTATTAAATATTAATATAATATTAATATATTAATATTAAATATTAATATAATATTAATATATTAATATAATATTAATATTTAATATTTTCTTGAATAATATTTCTTAAAAGATCTAATTTTTTGTGACATTTTGATTTTTTAACGTTAATAATAGTTTGCAACTTTGATATATGATCATAAAATCCTGGACGAATGAAACTAAATTTTCCTTTCCTATACTTAGTTATATTTTTTCTTTCACGAAGTGTGGATGTCCATAAAACTTCACATATTTCCTAAACACCTCAATTTATTGTCACAATTTCCGTTTTTATATATATATATATATATATATAACAAAAACTTGTATTAATATTTTATATCTAGACGTATGGATTTTTTCTCTTCTATACCCGCTATGATTTTTACCAAAAGAAGTGGATTAAGAAACATTTTTCCCGCATTTCTTAAAGATCTCAATTGTGATATTTTCCGCTAATAGTTTATACCTTCCTAATAAATTTAGTATATGAGCACAACAGTCGAGAGAAATGGATGGAATATTCCTGCCTGGATGCGCTATACGATCAATTATCCCTTTTCCCCTACGAAAATCCCTATCACTGAGAGGCGAAAAATTTTCCAAGTCCTACCATTAGGAATGTTCCTCCCCGTAGACGCTTGCGTCACTCTTGGACAAGACAAAGTCCCTCCCAGGCCACGCACATGGGATAGCAGTCAGAGCTCAGTAAGGATACCTCTGCTCACCCCCGAGGGAGGGAACAGTTTTGAAAGGAAATTTACCCTCAAAATGTGTCGATATTCAACTTTTGATTTTTAAATTTTAAATACATCTTTACTATAAAATAAAAGTGGTGTGCTGTTAACAGATCATAACTTATAATTTCCAATGTAAATGGTAACTAATATTTTGAAATATCTTTTTTCCTCTTTAATTTTTTTATTATATTTAAAATTTAAAATTATTTTCAGTAATACAGGAAAGGTTTCAATTTTTAACGAACATTTGAACTCTCTTTTGCTCATACCTTTCATCATTGTAAGAGCAATCCATCTTTACTATAAAATAAAAGTGGTGTGCCGGTTAAGATCATAACTTATAATTTTTCCAATGTAAATGGTAACTAATATTTTGAAATATCTTTTTTCCTCTTTAATTTTATTATTATATTTAAAATTTAAAATTACTTTCAGTAATACAGGAAAGGTTTCAATTTTTAACGAACATTTGAACTTTCTCTTGCTAGTATGCGAAGAAATACATCTGCAAAATTAAGTCAAGATTTCTCGCATTATACTTAAAAATATTTCAAATAGATAAGAAAAAAACATGTTTAATATAGTTTCTAAAACATTTTTAGACAAGGATAAAAAATTAATTTTTTTTTTATGCAAATTACGCAAGTTTTAGATTGGAATACAGTTATTAGAGATGGAATCATTAAAATTATAACAAAAATACAAGACAATAAATAGATAAACCTATTGTTCAGCATTAGTAATTTAAAATAAAAGAATACAATAAGAAACGAGAAAATTAGAAATAATATTCATTTTACATTGCATCTTTCAAAAGTTACTAAACACTACAGTTACGGTAACAAAGACTAGAAATACGGTAAAAAAAATAAAAAAAAAAAAAATCGAATATTTACAAATTAATATTATGCTAAAAATGCTCGGAAATAAAGGTTGAGATACTACTCTAAATAATCACAGATTTTCCACGGCTCGGTCACATTAACATCACAGCAGAGGCTTCCCCAATCAAGAGTCTATGATGAACACAGTTTAAGGCCAACGGCCATACATATCCCGAAATCTTCATATAATACACAACCGACACATGTCGGTTTTTAAAGATACTTAGCAGAAAGGTCTTCATTCATCGACTGTCACTAGAAGTCGACGGTAGGAAATCCATCGTAACAAAACCGATAAAACAATGCGATAGCGAGCGAAGTGCCACAGAAGGGGCTGCTCACTCCGGTGCACAGTAAGTCGCCACCGGGTCAGTTGCAGAGTTTTGCGTCAGTCAAAGACACGTCCGCACCGTTCGGAGTCGAAGATGCGAATCTCACGATCAAAAGCAATAAATTGGGATGATCATACCATTCATCAAAGGCATCAAAGGTGGTAATGCAACTGGATTCTATGGGCCTGGCCCGTTAATCCAGAGGCTTCTATCAGTGAGCACAGAAATGACAACGAGCGAAAAAATAAACACATAAAAGAGGAAAGAGATAGAAGGGTGGATTCGTGAGTTCATAACACAAAACTAGAGAGTAGAAAGTTTAGGGATAGTAAAACATAAAATATTTTTTGGCCAGTGACATCCGTACAAAATAAGCCGAAAGAATTTGAAAATTAATGAGTAAAACAAAATTTAAAAAAAAATTGGGAAGAAATAAAAATATAAGTTTTAAAAATAAATAAGTTGTTTTAAAAATCGAATAAAGGCCTAAAAAATAATATTTAATTGTATTAATAATTTTTATTGTCATAATTTTGATGTTATAATTTTTAAATTGCTTAGCAGTGATGATTGGGTACGAAAATTTTGATGATTTGGAAAAAATAAAAATACGAGTTTTAAAAATAAATAAAATGGTCTAAAAATCCAAAAAGGGCCTAAATAACAGTAATTAAACACAAAAAACAATTTTTAAGAATTTTAATTTAGATTTGGAAATTTTGCCGTCATCGGGGTTTGAACCCGACAACGATTCAACGAAGGTGAGCGGTGGGCAAGGCGTTTACTAACCAAGCCACACCTCTACGTACCCTGTTCAGCAAAATAAAGTATTCATGGATTGCGAAATTAAGCTCCGCCCTCAATATGACGTGAATCGCAGAGCATTACGGGAAGGAATAGGAGAAAATCCACGAAATAAAAATGATTTTGAGTACGATAAGTGATGTATGGCCGATTTTAAGCATTTTAAATCTTTTTTCTTACATTTTATAACATTTTTTATAATTTTTTTGGTGGATTTTTTATTTTTTATATAAGACAGCACAAAAATTAAAGATCTTTGGCTAGAATGGCCAAAGGCCTTCTTCTATTGCTAGGATCAGCGGGGTCGTAGTTGACAAGATTATTTATTAATTCATTGCTTAAGTTTTTATGAAATTTAGTGGAAAGTTTATAGATAAAATTTGGAATATTAGGAATCTTAAGTTCCTCGTGTATTTCGTCGTTGCGAAAATACCATGGCGAGTTAGTGATTTCTCTTAGTATTAGATTTTGAATAACTGTTAATATTTTGATATTAGAATCTGCTGCGTACGACCAGGCTGGTGCTGCATAGGTAAATATCGGACGAAGGAAGGAAGTGTAAACGAGCAGCTTATTTTTAATAGTCATTTTGCTACGGCGAGCTATTAAGGGATACAGGGCTCGCTTCGCGTTTCTATATTTATCTCTAACAGCTTTAAAATGCTGCTTCCAAGTTAAGTTTTTATCTAGCGTTACTCCTAAATATTTAACAGTATCCGACCAAGGAATACGAGTGTTATTGATATATATGTTGTAGTTGACATAAGTCGTTCTCTGTTTGGCTGTAAACATTGCGGCTTCGCATTTACTAGTGTTGATCCTAATTTTCCATCTGTCTAGCCACTCAGAAATTTTGACTAGGTGTTTGTTGACGGCAGTCACGGCAAATTTATAATTTTTGTTCGATGAAAATATCGCTGTGTCGTCAGCAAAAATTGCAAGTTCGGTAGTAGGATGAACAGGGATGTCATTTATAAATATTAAATAAAGTAGGGCCGAGAAGTGATCCCTGTGGTACACCGGAAAGGATAGGAAATTTTGAAGAGTAGGTCGTATAGATTTTTACTTGAAAAGTGCGATCCGTTAAATAAGAGTAAATTAATTTAATTAAGTTATTAGAAAAGTTATAGTTTACTAGTTTGTGTATGAGTGCGTCAATCCAGATTTTGTCGAAAGCACGAGCAATATCTAAAAATACAGCAGCGGTTGAATGTTTATTTAATCTATTTTTTGTCAACAGTTCAGTAATGCGGTAAATTTGGTGGGGTGCCGAAAGATTCTTGCGAAAACCAAACTGGTAAGGAATTATTATGTTTTGATCTTCGAGATGTTGATTAATTTCCGCAAGAATGAATTTTTCAGTAATTTTACTTAGAGTATTTAACAAGCTAATTGGTCTATAGTTATCTGGAGAAGAATGATCCTTTTTAGGTTTTGGAATAGGGACAACGATAGAATTTTTCCAGCATTTTGGGAAATAATTAAAGTAAAATATATGATCAATTATGCTGTATAAGTAATAAATATATTGAATGGGGAGATGCTTGAGAGCAGTATTAGTGATATTATCTTCTCCAGGGGATTTACGGTTTGGTAAATGACGAATAATTTGGATAAGGGTAGCCGAATCAATATGAACGTTAGTGTTGGCGAATTAAAATTTTGAATAGTAGAAATAGAAAAGTTGACATCATTGGTCGTGTTTACGTCAGAACCTGGATTAGGTGTGAAATTTTGTGCGAGCGTGCTGCCGATTAAATTACATTTTTCCTCCGCTGTGTATTGAATAACGTTAGTAGTCGGATCTTTTAATGGAGGAATAGGTGTGAAGGAATTTTTGAAGTGCCTGGCGACTTTCCAGATGGAATTGTCAGTGGTGTCTAGAGAAGTTAGAAAATTTTCCCATTGGGTATTAGCTTTATCGTGTATATAATATTTGAGATCTTGTTGTGCATTATTTAAAATTCTCTTATTGAGCGGCGTTTTATTTCTCTCAGGCTTTCCTGGTGTTGAGAAAAGTAACCTTTTTCTATATTTTTCGTAAATGCTTTGACTCAATGGTTTATTTTTTTTAACGCACGAGGAATTTACATGCCTCTGTTTGGCAACACCGGTGGGTTCAAAAAATAAAATTTTCTAAATCATTAGTATTATTAATATTTGGGAGGTCAAAGTTTTTAGAATTTAGATGGTCTTTAAATTGCTTCCAATTAATAAATTTTTGTGGCCTAAAAGTATAAGGGTTATTGCTAATAAAAATTTTTAATAAAACGGGATCGTGATCTGAGGAGAGGTCGCATACGGTTTCGATAGTGATAGAATTTGGAATACCTTTAATTAATGCAAAGTCGATAACGCTGCTGCTATTATTAGAGTGGTGTGTTGGCTCGTTAGGTGCGAAAATATCAAAATCTGAATTATCTGAAAAGTTTGTGATCATTTGTCCATAAGAGTTATTACAAGTACAATGCCAGTCTCTATGTTGAGCGTTTAGATCTCCGAAGATTATTATGTCGTTATTTATTGTGCTAAGTGCATAGAGATCGTCAAGTACTTCACGCGGATTTAGAGATGGTGGAATATAAGTGGAAATTAAGGTAAATGCAGATCCGTTGTTAATTTTAATATTAATAGCAGTAGCGTTGATAATTTTTAAAGTAGGAAGAATAATTACATGATGGGGAATAGTGCGTTTAATAATAATAGCGGTACCTCTCATGGCTTGAATTTAATATAGATGCTAAGAGGATTAAAAATTAAGAAATATCAGTAATGAAATTTTAGTGGTAGATCAGTTAAGATATTTCATTTACATAGACGAAAAAGATGGGTTTCAGTACATTACTACAGAAATGTCTTTTATAAATTAGTAAAGAACTTGTTTACTGTAAGATAGATTTTCGTAATAAATATTTAATTAGGTTATGTAGTAGTTTTTAATATTTTTTCCCATTTATAATTTGAAAATCTAAGATAAAAATAATTTTGAATATTTACAATTAAAATTATGTCCTAAATTAAGTATAAAAAAAATATTTGTTCAGCATTATATCCTTAAGTAAAATTAAAGGAATCTTTTCAAACATTTCTATGACTAAATGAAAATTCTATGACAAATTAAATAAATCAGTTAGTACTTTGAGGAGACAAATTTTAAATTAAAACTTTAATTATATGGTGCTAAAAACAGTCAAAGCATTTAGTATTAAATTGAGACTTATGCAGCGACTTCTTACGTATGTGATTGCTGTTTATGCTACTGTTTCAGTTATGCGTTTTTCTTTTCTGATTCTAACGAATTCTTATAGGAAATAATGTTAACTTTCTCTTAGTTATATGTTTCTATTGTAAGGCGATAATTTTGCTTCAGGGATGTTATTTCCTCTCCCTTAATTAATGATAATTTGGGTCAAACGAACAAAGTGTGTTTCAGGATTTAACTGGATTTATGTATTATCTGTACATGTTTCTCACTTCTAGCTATCACTGATATTATATGCACTAATGAAGAGAGATATTAGTGATCTTACAGGTAAGCGAATATGGTCAAACTCAGTATCTTTTAGGATTTTACAGGTTCTGTCAATTATCGATGAACGTTTCTCATTTCTATCTGCCACTGAGAATACATAGACTAAAAGAGAGAAATATTCGTGAGGTTTTTAGGAAGCTAATTTGGTCACACGATCTCAGTATCTCTCAGAATATACAGTTCAGTCAATTACCATAAACGTTTGTTTTCTCTAGCTCTTACTGAGGATACATAGACTAATTAAGTGTGATAGTAGATAGCTTATTCGGAAGTAATAACGAGAGGAATGCAAATTCAATATTATCTTTTGTGGTTTAGTTTGTATTCTTACTAATGATATATGTACCTCGATATAAGTGTGTAAAAAAGTTCAAGGATAGTGTATTATATTCTTTTATATCTTCAAATTAATTTTAAAGAATTTTGTTTAAAAATTTAACATATGATATTGATGTGGCACATTCCTGCGGAAGGCGGAGCCTATTATTTCAATCTGCACATCGCCATCTCAGTTATACAAATACAGAAATACTTAATTTTGCTTTCACGGTCGGAGAGGTGTGGCGTGCTTGGCTAACGCCGCCCCCCCCACCGTTATTTCTTCGCTCCCGACGGTGTGGACGATTCTGTCCCCGGCGAAGACAAATTCTAAATCTTAATAAAAATTGTTTTTTGCGTTTATTTATTTTATTTAGGCCCTTTTCGGATTTTTAGGGCAATTTATTTATTTTTAAAACATATATTTTTTTTTTCAAAATTTTTTAACTAAGACGTTCCTGATTATTATTATTCAATAGACAAAAATTTATAAAACTTAATCTAATTTAATAAAAAATATTTTTATGTTGAAATATTATTATTTAGGCCCTTTTCGGAATTTTAATGCAATTTATTTATTTTTAAAACATATATTTTTATTTTTTCCAAAATTTTTAACTTTTTCGATCTTGATTACTTTTATTCTACATTTTCGGCCACAACTTTTTCTTTGTCACTGGCCACAAAAAATATTTTATATTTTTCTATCCCTAAACTCTCTACTCTCTAGTTTTGTGTTATGAACTCACGAATCCACCCTTCTGTTTCTTTGCTCTTTTATATGTTTATTTTTCGCTCGTTGTCGTTTTTGTGCTTACTGACAGAAGCCTCTGGATTGAAGGGCTCGGCCCATATGATCCATTTACCTCATCACCTTTAAAGCCTTTGATGTGGCACATAGCCTTGTTGTTTTAACGAGATTCATGAACTTATACGACTTCCTTACTTACATGACTTTTTCTTTTGTCCCTTGAAAATAGTAAAAAAGGCAGGCTTTAAGAGCCAATAAAACACGTGTTGCTTTTGAGAAGCTGTGCCAATCAAAGAGTTAAAACTTATTTTTTTTCAGTTTAATATTTTTGGTATCAAATCCAGGATTTGAAATGTCCCTCCTGCACCATATTTTTCTCAATTGTCTATTAAATGTATTTGTTAAAAAATAGTATTTATTTCTAAAACGTGATGTCTGAAATTTCCTAAAGAAATTTATACAGAAACAAATGAAATTGTATTTCATTGTACTCATGATAATTTTAGAACCAACACTTGTATCAGTGTAAAATGTAAATAAAGAATAAATTTATAGTCTAAAGAAATTGTCAGTATTTTAACCAATTGTTAGTCAGATATTTTCCAAATTTCCTATAGAATAATACGCATTTTGTATTATGAAAATTAATATATGTTCTCTTGTAAATTAAAAATTTAAATTGTTTTTCTTACTAACCTGTGTCTTTCTTGACCTACTATCTTAAGTCATTTTGTTACTATAACCAACTTATCAATATTTCCTAATTTAATGTCAATTGTATAATTATTATCATTTAGTGTTTGATGTTTATTGTACTTTTCAGTTTTAGTTTTGCATAAAATTACTTGAAGCAAACTGAATTCAGTCGAATGATCAGTTGTCAAATGCGTTTTCGATAATCGATAACAATGTCAATTTTTTCCGTTCTCTACTCACCGCTCGTATCGTATATACTGGTTCATTATATCCATTCATATGGTGTACCAATTAATAAAAGAATAAAATCTTCTAAATTTATATATATATATATTTTTTTTGTGTATGACAAAATTATATTTTATTACCAATAGAATATATACATAAAATAAATTTATTCATTCAGATACGCACCGAAAAGGGAATACTGTTAATATTGGCGGAACGAAAACGTAAACTGAATCGATATTTTTATTTAGTGAAACCGAACGGAAACAGGAATTGAATCGATATTTTTATTTAGTAAACCGAACGAAAACCGGAACTGAATCAATATTTTTATTTAGTAGAGCTGAACGAAAACCGAAACTGAATAGATTTTTTTATTTAGTGAACCCGAACGAAAACCGGAACTGAATCAATATTTTTTATTTAGTAGAGCCGAACGAAAACCGGAAATGAATCGATATTTTTTAGTGAACCCAAACGAAAACCGGAACTGAATCGATATTTTTATTTAGAGAACCCGAACGAAAACCGGAACTGAATCGATATTTTTATTTAGTGAACCCTAACGGAAACCGTAATGTAAAAAACTACAGTTCGAATCCCTGATTAATAGGGAGTCTCATAGGCTTGTCTTGTAAGTAGAGTATTCTAAATATCAATATGATTTTACTTCTTCGTAATTTCTAGACTAATAGAGAAGTTTTGGCTTCAAAATGCACAAAATGAATTATTATTGTATGAAATTTCATACACTTTAAGGGAAAGTCGGCACGATCAAAATTATGATTAATACTCGGGTTTCAAATGCTGAAAAGTTAAAAAAAAGAGACAGCTTTATAGGATTATGGTAAAACGATAATTTATTTCTACCTAATAAAAGATACCGTTTAAATATAGGAATTTACAGAAGTATTTTCTTTAACTTATGTACAATAAATGTTTAAAAGGTAATTTCTTTAATTCATTTATTCTAGAAATTTCCATAAATACTATAATTACTTTAATGTATCCTAGAAATAAAGAAATCCAAAATTTAACAAATGTAACTGCATTCAGTATGACTAACCTTCATCAATTTTTAAAACCTCAGAAAGATTCTAAAACTCCTCGAGCTTCTTGTTATTCCAACAAATACAAAAATGACACGAAACGTTTTAGTCATTCGACTTCCGAAATTGGTTTTCGGAAATTGGAATTCTATTAATTATTAAAGCTACAAGGAGATGTTCTTCCGTTTGATACTTAAATGGACGATAAACAGTACAGGATCTGATGTTACTACCTTAACATGACATAACGTCTGCCCTATTTTCGTGTCGTACCAAGATTATAATGGTGTGTGTTTTATCTTAGACGTACATATACATGCACAAACACATAAAACCACACACACACACACACACACACACACACACACACACACACACACACACACACACACACACACACACACACACACACATATATATATATATATATATATATATATATATATATATATATATATATATATATATATATATATATATATATATATATAAATGTCTATATATATGTATGTCACGCCTCGAGCGTCCCAGCTGCACTCTTTCGTTCTATACCTCTCGCCTACTGTTACTGGAGCAGGTATCGTAAGTTCGATTAAAGACTATATTGCCAACAATTAAGCATTGCAGCGACAAAACTCTGGATTAAACATTTATTTACGAATTCTGTTAAGTCATATGTACACTCCAAATCATACTCAAAAACAGGGCTGAAATAAGACCGAGGAAAAAAACAAATGGTGCCGAGCGAAAAAAAACCTCTCTCGGTCTCAGCTTCTTTCACAAAAATGTCCATTCTCCGTCGTTCCGAGCGGGCATCTCTCCACTCCTCTTCGCGAGGGCCGGGGTGGAATCCCCCCTCGGTCAAGCTTTCGCCTCCATGGGGAAAATGTCCTTCTCCGCAGCTGGCTCGGGCGGGGTTGGCATCCATTGCCCCCCCCCCTCCTGTTGGACCTCCCTTGAACAGGGCGTGCAAACCCTCTCTTCGGCCGCCGAAAAAAAAAAACAGGGGCCCATATAACACCAACTCGAGTCTTGAGTCTAGTATAGGTGTTATAAATTTTTTATTGAGTAATAATGATCAGATACGAATAAAGTTAAAAAACTTGGAAGAAATAAAAATTATATGTTTTAAAAATAAATAAATTACGCTAAAAATCTAAAAAGGACCTAAATAATAATAAAGAATCGCAAAAAAACAATTTTTATTAAAAACTTGAAATTTTGTTTTCGCCGGGGACAAAACCTGACTCCCAGTGAGATAATTAATGGAGCAATGGGGACGGCGTCAGCCGACCACGCCACGCCTTCCATAAACTTAAAACCAAAATAAAGTATTTCAATGGTAGAGTTGGCGATGTGCGAATTTAAATATTAGGCTCCGCCTTCAGCATAATCACAGAAGGACAGAGCTTTACGGAGTGAGATGAGTAAAACACTTGAAATTCAAATAATTTAGTGTACGAAAAATAATGTAATTAAATTGAGCTATTGAACAGTTGACCGGGGTACCTTGGCAGAAAGCCTTATCCCCTGTAGCAAGTTAAGAATTCAAAATCAGGTGTCCAGTCTTTTAAGATGAAAAACAATAAGTATAAAAATGTAGGTCTTAGTGATGGGATGAGATAAAGTGCTAGGCCCTTAACAAGTTAAATAAATGAAGATGAAATACATTTAAAATATAAAGAAGAAAGTTTAAGGATAGCAAGAAATTTTTATTTATTTATTTATTTTTTATTACTAAATTACTGTACAAGACAGTGAAGATACAGATGAATGTTGATGAGAGAAATAAAAAGTGAAATTACATTAAGTTAGTATAAGAAGTAAAATTAAAGTTAAAAAATTAAAATTAAAATTAGTTTCAGCTTAAAATTCATGGCAAGAAAAGCTCTGAGCAGGTTCTGTGGTTCTATCTGTTGGATGTTCTCGCGTTCGGGTAGTGCATTGGGGAGCGTTAAGAAGGGAGATAAAATTTTACCAGTTTAAGGAATCATAGTGGATCTAGGCCGCCCTCGATGTTTAGCTTTCCTATGATCATAGTCGGGTAATTCGGCTATGATCTGATTAGGTAGGCTATACACCTGTCCATAGAATTTGGAAGAAAGCTTAGTGCAAATAATTTTAAATGTATCTATGTTCAAATCCCTTCGAATAATTTTATTGGTTAGATACCTGGGGGCCTGAGCGATCCTCCGGAGAGTTTTGTTGTGAATTTTATTAAGTAGGTCAATGTTAGATTGGGATGCAAACGACCAAATTGGGGCGGCGTACATTGAAGCAGGTAAAACTACTGCTTTGTACAAGAGCATTTTATTTTTAATGGAGAGATGGGGGCCGTAAAGTAGAAAACGAAGCTCACAGATTCTGGCATTCATACAGTTTTTAATGTTGGTTATATGTTTCCTGAACGTTACTCTCTTATCTAGAGTGATACCTAATTATTTAGCAGAGTCACTCCAGCTAATCACCTCGCCGTATAAGTTTAACTGAGGAGGAATTTTAAATGATCGACTAAAATAAATTGCCTGGCATTTACCAGGGTTTATTTTAATCTTCCAATTATTAAACCAGGTTTCCAGAGCAGAAATATGATATTGAATGTATCGCTAACGCTATCTATGTGTGGGACAGAAGTAAAAATTGCCGTGTCGTCAGCATAAAGTGCAAGTGAAGTTAAATCAGTTTTAGGGATATCATTAATGAAAATATTGAATAAAGTCGGACCAAGAATCGAGCCCTGTTTGACTCCAGCAGTTATTGTTCTGTTGTTAGAATAAGTGTTTTTTGAGGCACTTTGAAGGAACGATTGCAAAGGTAGTGTTTTAAAAGATGTATCATTGCATCTGGCACACGGAGCTTAATTAATTTATAAATGAGTCCCTCGTATGTGATGCGGTCAAAAGCCTTTGCAATGTCTAAAAAGAGACCTCCAGTTGGTTTTTTGGTTGGCAATCCCTCGCTAGAGAGTTCAACAACCCTAAGCAACTGGTGTGTTGTACTGTGTTTCGAAAGCCAAACTGCTCTGGAATAATAATGTCGTTTACGTCTAGGAAAGTCTGTTGGCGGTTGAGTATTACACGCTCGGTGACTTTACTGAGGCAACTTAAAAGACTTATAGGACGGTAATTTACCGACATAGTTAAATTACTTTGAGGTTTGGGTATAGGGCAAACAATGGCCGTTTTCCAGTTATTCGAAAAGTAATAAAATTTTAAAATATAGTTTATTATTGCAGTCGTCGTTCTCCATTTCATGGTATTTCACGGAGCACCTGACCCGAAGGGTAAATCTCCAGTAAGAATGGTTCTAATTTAACATGAGAGCAGTTCATAATGATATCATGAGTTATCAATATGCCGGTTACATAACATAAAATAAAAAATTGAAGATAAAATAGGAAATAATAATGAATAAAAATAAGTTGAGGAGAAAAATGAATAAATCTTAACAAAAAAACACAAAATTGGGAGTTAATACGATTAAATGCGGTTAAATGCGATTAAATAAAATGAAAAGATAATAATATTGGCGTAACTTCGAAAGAAAAACAGTAGAAACCCGCTAGGAAACGTAAAACGGATCCTGACGAAGCTCCAATGAAATTTCGCCGGGAAGAAGTGGGCATGGCTTAAGCCACCTCATTATTTTAGCTTAAAATGCTTGACTTTTCTTGTTCTGCTATTCCGATTTTAAAAATTTTAAGAGTTTTAATTAAGAGTATAATTATGAGGGGGAGGAGTCTAATATTCAAGAAAACAAAAAGTTTTAAGGGGACTAAAATCCCTAAAAACTAAAAAAGTAGGACGGCCATAAGGACAGTAATGACATAGGCAATGGGAGTGAATCAAACGCTCAATAGCAATGAATTCTATTGGAAACAGAGGTTTCCGAGGAAATATATGGTAGATTAATAGAAATTAATATTTTCATATAGGGGAATTTTTTAAAAATAAAGCAAAAATTGTGGTAATGCTTGAAAATATTACATTTATTGATCTGAGACATTATTATCAGTAATGTAGGTGTTAGATATGAGGTCACAAATTTCATACATTTTGGTGAAATTATCGTTTGAAGATTTCATAATGGTAGAAATACCTTTGAAAATAGTTATGATATCGGAAATATTAAATTCATTTGTAAGTTCTTTAAAAGATTTTAAGAGTTCGAAGAAAGATGCTGAATTATCAGCGTCATTGGTATTTTGAGATTTTTTCTTAGGTTTGCCTATAGAGTGTGAACCAGAATTATTTACAGAATTGTGTTTTAATTCTTTTTCGTTATTAGGAGTTGATTTTTTAAATTTCTTATGCGCACCAGAAGTGCTCGGGTTACCAACATCATTGTTAGAGCGAGAGGAAGTCTCGTGAGGAATAAAGTTTTTAGCAGAATCTTTATTATTATTTTTCTTATCCCAAGCATTATGCGAGGGAGAAGGAGCAGGAACAAATTGAGGAGCAGTAGCTCTGTTCATATTAATTTCCCCTCCTATTTCTTAGGAGGAGTAATCGTAGCACGCCACCAGAAAAGTTTTACTGGAAAAATTGTAGTCTTTATAATGACTTGAAATTATCACGAAGAGCGGCAAAGACACGTCTGCACACCAGCAGAGCTTCCAATCGTCTCCAGTGTCTTATTATTGCAGTGAAATAAAGAACTTATTCTAAACAGGAAATACTCTTAAATTATAGTGATAGCTAACGTGTTAAACGATTAGGTGACAGAATGCAAGGATGGGGTTAATGTCAAGCTCACATGATGGGTTTGGTTATTTTGAAGCACTACGGTCTACTTTTTGCAACACTAGGGCTAATGTGACCACTACCTATAGTTATCATTTTTGTCCTTACTGTCAGAAGCCTCTAGATTGACATGCTCGGCCCATATGGACCAGTTGCATCACCACCTTTGATGTCTTTTCATAATCTGAACCTCAGGATTGGGACCATGAAGTTCAATTTTTAATTGATATCTATTACGGATATTTTAATAAATGAATAATCGCACTGGACATCGCACTGGAGCTCTTTTCTGGCTTTCCTGGGCCAAGCCCTCTAAGCCAGAGTTTCTAGTAGCATGGCAGTGATGAAATATCGGATAATAAGTTAACGAAAATGAGGACCACAAATGCTAACAATAATATCAGAGTAATTAAAGATTAAAGTTAAAGTAGAACAAAAGGGAAGGTTACACGAGTTCAGTGAAAGGGACAAATAATTATGAAAAACACATTAGGTAAACACTTTAAGGGTTGGAATGATTCTTTTTTTTCTTTTTTTTTTTTTTTTTTTTTTTTCCAACAGAAACAATTGGGGATGAAGAGAACACATTAGGTAAACACTTTAAGGGTTGGAGAAATTTTTTCATGAGAAATAATAAGGAGTTAGTAATGATGAAGGAAACTCAGCAGACGTGAAGGTCAAACACAAATAGGATCTATCTGGATCAACTCACAGTAAGGATCCTGCTTGGTTAACGTAGAAATTCTATTGGGTCTTTGAGAGCCAATGAATTTACAGCAAACTCAGGAGCGGACTCCACAGAGAACTAACAGAGAGCTCACAGAACTTTCAGACTTAGGAGAGAAAATCTGCCTAAGTACGAGGGGGGGGGGGGATTGAGCCTTTAGCTAGGAGAAATAAATGAATAATATTAAAGAAGCTTATTCAAAACAAGAAACACTTTTAAATTATAGTGGTAGCTACTACGTGTTAGGTGATTAGGTGCCAAAATACAAGGGTGAGGATAATGTCAAGCTCACAGGATGGGTTGGGTTGTTTTGGGGCACTACGATCTACTTTTAGCAACAAGAAGGCTAATTAGTCCAGTACCTACTGCTTAAAGCCGATTCCGAACGACTGCAAACATCCAAGCCACAGTAGGATTCGAATCCACGAACTTCCTCCCGAAGATCTGTGCCCTAACCATTCGGCCATCGTTTTGCCAAGTTCACAGAAAGTAAGCAGAATAAAATGTCAAACAAACTAAAAGTTGTGTGTCTGACAGATCAATACTTCCGAGAATAAGTACTAAAATAATTTCCTGTGAAATTATAAATTTAAAAATCCCAGATTTTAATTAAAATATAATAAATATCCACTTCGTATTTCATCACTCTCATCAGATTATTACAAAAAAATGGTTTTCCAGACAAACCTAACTTTTCATTAAACTCTGTAAATCAGGCCAACAAAAATAAGTATGTTATGTGTCCAATTCTTCTTATAATCTGATCTAATGGGGTTGGTCTGTGTAGCTCGGCTTTTTAAAATGACAACATAGAATTGTACACAGATAAAAAGGCTTTAAAGATATAATAAGCCAATATAATGATCGAATATGAAAAGAAATTTTTTAAAAAATTAAAAAAAAATAATAAAAATTTTCAAAAATATTAATATATGTTTTAAAAATAAATAAATTGCATTAAAAAAATCCGAAAAGGGCGTAAATAATAATAAATAAAAGTATAAAATAATTTTTAGTTTTAGAATTTTTATTTCCGTCGGGAACAAAACCGTACACCCGAAGCAACGATGGAGGCCGACTTAGCCAACCATGCCACACCTCTATGACAGCGATACGCAAAATAAGGTATTTGTTGGATTGAGTTGATGATGCGTAACACACAGGGAAAAGAAAAAAGCTAATTGAAAAGTAGACATAATCTAAAATTGTAGTGATAACGTGTGAGAATAGCAGGTGACACGATAATAGAAAGATATGGATCATTTCAAGATCACAGGGAGTACGCAGGATAAAAAGGTGAACTTACTGAAAGTTATGAGTCGGACAGATCAATACATCCGTTTAAGTGTTAAAATAGTCTCCTTTCAAAGTATAGACTGCAAAATCCCAGAATTTAATTAAAATATAATAACAATCCTCTTTATATTTCACCAATCTCATCAGATTATTACAAACATTGTGCAACTACGTTTGCCTAAAAAAAAAAATTCTCCGTATAAAAATCAGAAATGTGTCTGAAAATACATTAACATATTTTATTTTCCGATTGCAGCGACGAAATGTCATGTACAACATAATAATAAAAGAAATTCTGGAAACACTGAAAGCGGTTTATTGTGACAGCTGATATTGTCGTATCTGGACATTTGGCCCTTGCATTTCATTTTAAATGTCATAACTAAAGGATTGTTGTGTTTTTATTTTAATACTATATTTATTTATGAGAATAATGGAAATATTTTCTTTGAAATGTTATTTCTTGATATTTTTTTGTTTACATTTAACTTATGAAATCTTAGTACTTAAGAGTAGATATTTCATGATATTAAGGTAACTTTTATCAGTCTCTAAAGCTGATGTCTTATTCTTATATTTGGCTCGAGTCTTCGATTTAAACCAATTTAAGTCCTCTAAATTTAAGTCTTGATATTTCAAATAAATGTATTGATGATGCAAGAAAAATTTTCAATTTATATCAAGGTTACATATCGTAGTTCAGTTCTAATTTTCTGTAAACTTTTTCGTATTATCTTTGTGTATATAGTTTTATTGAAATAACTAAAAATTTAATATTTACCTTATTCTTTATTACTGATTAATTTAAAAATATTTACTCACAAATAAAACTTTAACTATAAGCTATCTATTTAAATTTCTTGTGGTTGTTACTTTAAGCATAACCTTGCAAATTTTAAAATAATATATAATATATTCACTCTTTTTAGTAAAAATTTTAAAAAATGTTAATTAATTTTAAAGAAGAAAGGTATGCCATAAATAAATTTCTTCTTAATATAAAAAAACTAATTATGAATGTCATAGAGTTAAAAAAAAATTTTTTAATTTTTATATTCAAATATTTAACTCTTAATTTTAGCTTTAATTATTTTTGTTCTTGTGAAATAATACAATAATCTCTTATTTTATCGGCAATTTACAACAATGCAAAAACTTTTAAACAATTTTAAACTTATCCAATTTTTTCTTTAGCACTATTGATTTTAAATATAGCATTACTAATTTGAAGTAAACATTTATCTGTTGTGCAACTTGCCCATTGCAGAAAATCATATTGTGCTATAGAGTTTCTAATGATATTCTTGACATGAGAAAAAAATTTCAGTTAAAAAAGTGAAGGCGTCTGATATTATGACAAAACATTCTCTTATATTGAATATGTTCCGTCGAAATGTCATCTTCATGATAGCTTCATGCTGATACATGATTCAGTATGTTCCTTTTTTACCCCAAAAAATACTTCTTGTGTTTGTTTTTTACTCTATTAGTTGGCAAGAGTATTTCTTTTTAGTCATCAATTCTATACAAATATTCAGTTTTTATGTTACCCCTTATATCATTTATTTTCAGGTATAATACATTTGCTTATTTTCTTCCAATGCGGATTTGTTTTGTTTTATTTTTTATCTAGTTACAAACACTTTCAGTCCTCATAATTGGATTGTTGACAGCTGATAGCTTCATGCTGATACATGATTTAGTATGTTCCTTTTTTACCCCAAAAAATACTTCTTGTGTTTGTGTTTTTACTCTATTAGTGTTCATATAGTCCCCTATTAATTTAGATGGCTTGGTCTATCAGTATAGTTTAAGAAGAATTCTGTTTTTAAACTTGAGTCAGTAGCTAAGGTATTTTTGTACTCATTCCATCTCTTGTGGTTGCAGTGTACAGATGACCTTATCCGCAATATATTTGTTTTCTATATCTAAGCTTTTTCCTCTCTAGTTTTTGTGTTATGAATTTACGAATAAGGAATTTGCACATGTGGGGGATTCGAACAACTTAGTATTTTTCAGATAATTCCAGACTCGTAGATTCCAAAAATGTTCTCAAAAATGTAAAAAACTGGGTCCATTGTATTAAAAATTAATTTTCAAGTTAAACGAAAATCACGTGACATCAAAACGCTCCGTGATTGGTTGTGATGTCATCGTACATGTCAACCAATATTTTCTTATTGCTTTTAAGAGCACACTATTTTCCGATTTTGTTTTTGCAAGTTCCTGAAATTTTCTAGTTATCGATTTATTTTTATTTAAATCTGAAGGTTTATTTTATCGATCTAGATAGCTTAGTTACCTCAATTTTTCATAAATGTCTCTTCTACCTGGATTTATAAAATTACTGTCGGACAAAATCCCGAAAATTGACAGCATGTCAATGTTTTCGTTCTTTGGAAAAAAAACCCTTGATTTTATGGGAGCAGAAATACGATGAATTAAAACTCAAAATTATGTAAAATAATTTACATATTTATCCAATTTTACTTAAAATGTATTAATATTTTATTCTGGCTAATCACAGCTTCTATTTGTAGATATAGACAAGTCAAATAAATATACATATATCATATACACACATTTGTAGTAGCATCGCTTTTTATAAATAGAGATAGATGTAATATATTAAAATAAAAATTAGAGAAGGTATTTATTGTGAGACCGGGACCTTTAGCCTTCGTGCCAAAGATTCTTAATAATGTGTACTGTTAAAATAAAAAAAAGGAATAAATCTACCAAAAAAAATATTAAAAATATATACAAATGTAAGAAAAAAGTTTTAAAATGTTTAAAATTGGCCATACATCACTTTTCGTACTTTAAATTATTTTTATTATTCCATATGCATTGCCCTTCATCCTCCGTACTGTTTTGGTTTTCTGCTCTCCTGTTGAGGGTGGAGCCTAATATTTAAATCTACCCATCGTTTTTTTACTCCAACAAACACTTTATTTTGCCTTTCACCAACGTGGGCGTGTTGCATAGTGGTTAAGTACGCCTGCTGCATAGTATCATCGTTCTCCTCGGGTGCTCGGTTCTATTCCCGACGATACAAAAATTCAAGAACTTAATTTATTATTCTTTAGGCCTTTTTCGGATTTTTAATGCAATTTAATTATTTTTAAAACATTTATTTTTTGATTTTTCAAAATTTTCGATTTTGACATTTTAATTCATTATTTTTTGTTTATTTTGTACGGATGTCATGGCCGCAAAAATATTTTATGTTTTTCTATCCCTAAACTTTCTACTCTCGAGTTAATGTGCTATGAGCTCACGAATCTACCCTTCTATTTCTTTGCTCTTTTATGTGTTTATTTTTTGCTCGTTGTCATTTTTGTGCTTACTGACAGAAGCCTCTGGATTGAAAGCCTTTAGCCTTCATGTTGCAAAAAGTAGATCGTAGCACTCCAAAACCAAACTAATTCTTAAGAATTTTAAATTTGATGAAAAGAAATTTAAAATCTTTAAAAGGCTTTACTTATTTATTTATTCTTTTTTTAAATAGCAATACAATTTTATTGTCTTTAATGTTAATGTTAAATTAAAAAATGTATAAAGTTTCTGAAATTAAATTTAATTTTTAAACTAATATCATTATAAGTATTTTAAAAATATTATATACTTTTTTCAAACTAGTCACCAATTTAATCGAAAAATATCACTGTGAATTGATTCAATTAAGAAAATATGCATCTTTGAAGAAAATATTTATAATACCTTAAAAATACAAAACTTTCCCCTACCCTAAAATGAGCAGTTTTAAAAGTTAAAATAGCACTGGTTAATCAACAGTTCTTTTAAAGGTATATATATATATATTTATATACTTTACTTTTTCTAAACTAGTAATATTTAAACAAAAGCAGGCATTTATTTACCGAAAAATGGTCTTCCCAAACCCATAGAGATGATTTATATGATAATTTGGGGTTTAATTTCTCATACCTTTTCATCGCAGTTGTCCAGATTTTACGTGTATGTGGATCTTTGGAAACGCTGAAAAATATCTTCTCATTGCAATTAGTTGCTGTATTTTGACAGAGTGGCACAATACAATATTTATACTATGATTTTTTAATGCCAGACATAATAAAAAATTTCTATTATATGCGATACTTTACACAGAAACAAATTTAAAAGTCGCCTTTTAACATGTAAACAGCATAGGCGGTCGGTGTCGACATGAACGATGACGTCACAAACTCGGCGGAGAAAAAGTATCGTTTTTGAGAGACGTTAAAGAGTCCGCTATAAAACCCATCAGAAATCACTCATTAGGCCCCCAAATGAAAGAAAAATAGCTACTCTCATGCTTACTTTTTTGTCTTCTATCGTTTAAAATCAAAATTAGAAAACGTGAAAATTCCTCATTCATCTCCTTATCCCTTTCTTTCAACTTTTAGTTATTTTATTTTTTGCTCGTTGTCATTTTCTGCTTATTGTTAGAGATATCTGGATTAGAGGACTCCACCCAAGCAATCCAGTAGACCCACTGCCTTGAAAAGGATTTTGTGCTTTAAGCACAAGCTATTAAACAATCTACTGAACATTTGGTGACACCCATTGACTCTAATTTTGCTACTTTACAAAGGTGTTATATTTTTTCAGTTAAGTGATTTCACCCGGTTAACCTATTTTTATAGTTGAAATATTTAGTCAGTCCTTTGAATTTTAATATTTCTTATTTTTCAACAGTAGTTTTGTTTAATTCTAAATAACAGGATTCAAACCGGATAAAGCTGAAGCTTTTCTAATAATGTGTCTGGGGCTCCTCCCCTTTCTTGCTGTAAAATTTTATTGGTAGTGAGTGTGCCAGGATCCAATTTACGGTACTGTACATTTCATTTTTTGCAATTTACATTTACACTTTCTAACAGTAAGTATTTCGACACCTATTCAAATGACGATATCTGTGATCTTAAGGTAAGTCACGGCCTCCGTCGGTATACATCGTGCAGGAAACATCATCGGCATTAATCGCATGCAAGATACTTCACAGTTCGGATTCCTCTGATTTCCAGAAAAGTATAATTATTGGGTATCACAAATGTGGCCGATCCTTAAGGGATATATCTAGCGATCTGAAATATCCAAAATCGACAGTGGCCTATGTGATTAAGAAGTGGAAGGTGAGCGGTGATTGTCGGGAGGTGCCCCGAGTCGGCAGACCAACGAAACTGGGAGATAGAAACCGACGAGTGGTGTCCAGAGAAATTCGGAAAAACCGTAACCAACTAATGGCCCTCATCCGCGAAGAGTTTCAATAGACATCCGGAAGTATTGTTTCAATGAATACCATCCGTAAGGAAACACATCTACTTGGTTTTCATGGTACATCGAAATTGGGCCGTAGATCAGTGGAAACGGGTGCTTTGGAGCGACGAATCAAGGTCACCCTTTACCGTTCAGATGGCAGGGTTGGCGTCCATTTCCAGAATTCATTGTGCCAACAGTCAAGTTCAGCGGAAGTTGAATTATGGTCTGGGGTGAGCTACCCTTCCAATATCGGTGAAGGAACTTGTATGTATAGTCCAAGCCGAGTGGGAGACAATACCACTAGCTGTAGTTCGAAGATTTGTGGAAAGCATGCACCGGAGGGTTCAAGATGTAATTGCCTCTTGTGGTGAATCTACCAACTATTGGTCTTGAATTTCCGAATTTCAGTTTTTTTGGGGCACCTGGGCTTGAGCCGAATCCCCATTAGTGAGAGTGACAAAATACTTTTCAAAGTGCGCATCTTGAACTTTTGAATATAGTTAGTTATTCTTTTCTATCACGGGTGTTCAACTGCGTATTAGTATACAGTGTACTCACTTTTAATTATAATCACATTTAATTATATTGAACCACATTTTAAACTCATTCATTGTTCTTGTACTATTTTTTAAATATTACTTAAATTATTATATTATTTTTTCAATTTTCATTTATTGTTATTTTATTTTATTTACTGTTACTGGCAACTTGAGTACTTGTATATTCATTGTGAACCGCTCAAGTTAAACTATGTATCTTACTGGAGACATGTCGAACCGGAGCAGGTGCTCTGAAAATTACTTTCAGTAGGAGATGAGCAGCATTTTTAATATTGCCTCATATTCAAATGCACAGAGTAAATATAGAGCTATTAGCTCCATGGGCCAGGTCTCCTTATACGTCTACTCTGAATCCGAGACATTTCAATTATTTTCCGAGGCGCCCGTTAATATTCATAACTTAGAGGGTTTTGATTTGATAAATTAAGACAGGGAACTAAATTATAACATTATATTTATAGACAGAATTGAAAAAGGATTACAACCACCAAATACTGTAAAAGAAAAGTAAGGAAATATGTAGAATATTATAAATAAACTCAAAAAGTGTGCTAATTGCAAAGCAAATTTATACAATGCTACTGTATAAAATGCAATTTAATATAAAGTTAGAATAAATGTTTTTTTAATATACAGGAGAAATATTGTATAGCTGAAAACTGATCTTAAATTAAGAATCAAATTAGAGTACAATTATATACTTTATTCTTTGTTACATTTATCTTAATTTACATTAATTTTATCTCAAAAACTGTATCTTTGTCATACTTGAACTGTATTAATTAGTTCATTGTGTGACTTATTATCAACAACTTTTTATATCGGATGTAGCAGAGTTTGTAATAATAAATATAGAAATAAAAAGAAAGAAAATTTAATGTATTAGAGCCTCGTTCTAAATTTAACTTATATGGAAGAAATAGAAACAATACAAATTAACAGAAATAATATAAAACAAAGATGTGCCTGTGATGTATCTCGCATTAAGCGAAACCTCTCGTGGCATATATACCATACTAACAAACAAAATATTAAAACTGCTAACTTTGTGTGTTACAGTCACGAACGAGTTATTTTGTACAAGCGTAAAATTGGGTATGTTGTAATAAAATAAAATGCAATAACAATTTTGTAAATTGAGTTATATAAAACTTTGATATTCTGCCTTTCCTAATCTTCGAATAAAATTTTCCTGTAACAAAACGATAACTTAAAAGTGTTCCCTTAAGGGAGAGAAAATGTTAAATATGTTTACCCTAGAAAATTCCGTTTCTCCCTATCCTTCTGATGAAAGATATCACAGTAAGCCTCACTCTTTCGATACTTACGTTTGAAATAGTGATCAGGAAATGTATTCATTCAGTACCTTCTGTACATGGATTAACAGGAATTTGAAGGCGTGTCTCTTCATTCCTGAGTTTCTGTCAGTAACCATGAATTGCAGCTAACGAGAAAATAAACAAACAAACTAGTAATATTTAAAAAAAAAAACAAGCATTTACTTACTAAAAAATGGTCTTCACAAACCCATAGAGATGATTTATATAATAATTTGGTATTTAAATTCTCATCCGTTTTCATCGCATTTGTCCAGATTTTACGTGTGTGTGGATCTTTGGAAAATCTGAAAAATATCTTCTCATTGCAATTAGTTGCTGTATTTTTACAGAGTGGCACAATACAATATTTATAATATGATTTTTTAATACCAGACATAAAAAAAATTGTATTATATGCGATACTTACACAGAAACAAATTTAAAAGGCGAATTTTAACATGCAAACAGCATACGTGGTCGGTGTCGACGTGAACGATGACGTCACAAACTCTGCGGAGGAAAAGTATCATTTTTGAGAGACATTAAAGAGTCCTCTGTAAAACCCATCAGAAATCACTCATTAGGCCCCCAAATGAAAAAAATAGCTACTGTCCTGCTTACTATTTTGTCTTCTATCGTTTAAAATCAAAATTAGTAAACGTGAAAATTCCTCATTACTTGATTGTCTACCTGACTCGTGTAAACGGGGTGTAACTTTATATTTTTACTTCCTAACTTAAAAAAAAACTCACTTCAAATCAGGTTTTTAAGTAAATTTATGCATTTAATTATATTATTTTTCTTTAAAACTGCCGACTGGAAATATTTATACTTTAATTTAAAGATAGGAAATGTAGACACACATTTCACAAGTTATGCAATATATAAATTAATTAAAAACAGTCCAAGAAAATACTTTGATGGGAAAAACAGAACTACTCCTGTAAAAATAACAAAATGTTTCAAATATTTTTTGCAACTGATTTGTTGGAATGTCGTCTATAATTTAATAACAAAAAATTAACTGAAACATTGAAAGCTGTTCATCGTGATAGCTGAAATTGCGTTATTCAGCCATTCGGGACAGGTGTTTGATATTAGTAGTCAGAAATTCTTGACTGCTGTGTTTTTATTTTGTTATTATACTTATTTAACGATAACAATGATTTTTTTGTCTTCCTGGACTGTTTCCTGCGGTTTTATTTCACCTTAATTTTAAGCATATTTAAGTACACACCAGAGGGGGGGGAGCGGAGCAAAGGGACATATGAAAGCCCCAAGATTTGTTCTGGAAAATTGAAAAAAGAAGGGAGAAGATATTTTAAATTAGAAATACTTAAAGAAACATATTCCTCAGATTTGTTAGATTGTAATATTAGTATTTTGATCACTTAATATCAGCTGTGGAAAAGGAAATTACTAGCAGAGCAAAGTAGATTAACTACTATAGAAGCTTAACAAGAGTACAATGTAGAAATTTTTCAGAATATCCGTAAATTTTTAAAAGTTTTAGTCACTTTGCCACTAGAGGGCTTGGTCCAGGCAGTGCCAACTCTTTCTGTGAGCAGCATGCAGCAATAAATATAAATTTGTAAAAACTAATTTGAATAGATTTTTTCTTCATTGCCCAGTAATCGAATATCTTTAACCTTTTTTTTTTATTGTAACTGCTTATTTCAATTCTTAAATGATATTTTATCAATTTTCTGTGATACAGGATTCTATTAATTCTGGCAAGTAAAAAAATTTATTTTCATACTATCTCTATTTTTTCTTAAATGGCCATATTTTTCTAATTTTATAACTGGGTAAAAATTATATTCGGTCATGAATAGTTTTACAGTGGAGAAATTAGAAAGATATAACGTATTCTTTAGTATTTACATAATGATAATACTAAATTACACAAGTTTATTATTTCATGGCCATTATAGGCTCCTATATGACAGAATTTAGGAAGGGGGTGAAATAAAAATATTTGTATGTATGTGTTGTATTTGCATATTTAAGTGTTGAATTTAATTAATAAGCCACTTCTGCATAAACCATATGGTTGCCATTGTTAGCAATGAGAACATCCAAGCTCCAAAACTAATTTCTGGGTACGCCACTGGTACATACAAATGTATTTTTTAAATAAGTTGGGTAACTTTCCTTTGATTGACCAGTTTATGCTGTCATGTCCACATTTTTGCATGGGGATTTAAAATATTAAAATTGTTTGTGTATTGTATTATTATACGAGGAGTTACTCTAAAATATTTGAGATACAACTAGGTTTTTCAAATTATACTTACAAAACTTTACATGTGTTAATGTAGTCTCCTGCAGCATCAATGAACTTTTTTAGACAAATTTTCCGCAGATAAAATGCTTCAAGCCATTCATTTCTTGGAATAGTTGAAAAAATGCATTTATAGCCACATCAATCTCTTCTTCTGAATGAAAACAACGTCCACGTAAGTTCTATTTTAGATTAAATAATAACCAAAAGTTCCACATACATAGATGAGGTGAATACGGTGGATGTTCTATCACTTTATTTTGTTTTGTTTAAGTAACTGAACTGTTAATCCAGCTGTATGTGAAGATGCTTTGTCATGGTGAAGCACTAGTCCCCTAGCATTCAGTTCTTGTAGAATTTGTGGAAGACATTTAGTGGTATACCAGTTTGCTGTTATTGTGTACTGTCCTTCCAACTTAATGGCTTTGACAAATCCCATACTTCTGAAAAAAAAAGTATATATATATCACTTTTTTCAGTGCCCGTTGTCAACCTTGTCGGAGTTGGATCATCTTCAAAGGCCCCTACTTTGCTTTCTGGAAGTGTTGAAATGTCAAAAAACAGTACGCACGTTTCATCACCCGTTAGAATTTCACAAATGATGCGTTGGCCACCATCATCTAGCAATTAAAGAGTTTCTTTACTAACTCTGACACGCTCCCGTTTTTGATGCTCAGTTAAATTATGGGGAACCCAATGGCAAACTACTTTTTTCATATGTAATTCTTCATTAATAATTTTGTGTATGGCTGCGTATTTAATGTTAAGTTCCTTCTTTATTATTTGATATGCTCAGGAATTATCATCCATTAACATTTTTCGAATGGCAGACACATTATCCGGGATTACTGCCGACGGCGGCCTTCCTGTGTGTTCTACATCCTCAAGAAAATTGCGACCTCTGCTAAATTCTTTAAACCATCTGAATATAGTAGCACAAGCTGGAGATTCATCTTTAAAGGCCAATTGCAACCGTTAAAACATTCTTCTTGATTTAATCCGGCTTTAAAATCGTAGAAAATCATACTGCAAAAATTTTCTCACCTCAACTCCATTTTCTCTTCTGCTTAAAATTTATTCTACGCTATACAAATTGAAGTAAAATATTGTCTGCTGTGTTAAAATACTTTGTATTTTAAAATGAAACCGTTATTTTTATTTTGTAAATTCTAGTCTGTGAGTATCTCAAAAATTTCAGAGTAACCCTCGTATTACTACAAGAATTATATCCATAATTATTTAAATTCTCTCATTTTTAACTTTATATCCTAAAGTTTTGATTAGATAATTTTTAATATTTTATGAATTCTTCCTTAACATTTTATGAACATATTTCTATACTATTATGAATATGTTACTGTATTTTTATATGTAAATTTTGATGCAAAATTAAAATTGAGAAAAAAGGCAATATAAGTAATCAATGTGTGTACATTTGTTTAAGTATTTTGTCTGTTTTACTAAATTATGTTTATGTTTGTTTTATCACTCTGTTTTAAATTTCATATCAGATTTTGGCTGTTAAAAGACATGATTCAAGTTAAACGCGTATCTCTCGCATTTTACCTTCTGCAAAATTGAGAAGATAAGCAAGTTTCGAGATTGGTTTGGTTTGGAGCGCTATGGTCTACTTTTGCTCATAAGGGTTATTGAGATAAGGAACTACTTCTGAAAGACTATTCCTTACGGCGACGAACATCTATGAACGAACTCAGTGGGATTCGAATCCACGAACACCAGTAGGTTAAAATTAGTAGTGTTGTTAAATCGTCGTGTTAGAAGCTTTCAACAACCAATAGGAGTTCAGCTTGGCTACCAATGAAAGTTTTTCTAACAAAGCTGGAAATGTGAAAATGGACGAGGGAATATATTGCTGATTTTAACACAAATTGCATTTGTTTCCCCCATTTTAAAGATTGAAGTATAGAGTCTGATTTTGCAGTCTTATTTTCAAAAAAAGCATTTTAACTCTTCATTGGGTGTATCGATCTGTGAAATACACATTCTTCAGTGTGTTCTTTTTACCTGGGTATCTATTTCCATGTAGTAACTTCTTGTTCTGTAAATGCAGCAGTAGCCACGTCTTAAGAATATTTCTTGTACTTCGAATTTTTTTTTCTGCGCCGAAATTTTTACACGCTTTTAATAAATCATGCCACCACCTATCAGTATGATAATACTAAAGTCTTTTAAAATTATGAACTTCAGGATTGGGCCCAAGTTCAATTTTTAAATGATGTAAACATCGAGTCAGAGATCAAGGGACAAATGTAAAAAAAGCTTTTTCTAAAGAGGAAATATTCTTAAATGATAGTGGTAGCTAACGTGTTAAACGATTAAGTGACAAATTACTAGGATGGGGATAATGTCAAGCTCACAGGATGGGTTGGGTTGATTTGTCGAACCGGAGCAGGTGCTCTGAAAATTACTTTAAGTAGGAGATGAGCAGCATTTTTAATATTGCCTCACATTTAAATGCACACAGAGAATATAGAGCTACTAGCTCTAAGGGCCAGGTCTCCTTATACGTCTACTCTGAATCCTAAACATACAAGCGACCGTTAATATTCATAACTTAGAGCTTTTTGATTTGATAAATTAAGACATTGAAATAATTTATAACATTATATTTATAGACAGAATTGAAAAAAGGTTACAACCATCAAATACTGTAGAAGAAAAGTAAGGAAATATGTAGAATATAATAAATAAACTCAAAAAGTGTGCTAATTGCAAAGCAAATTTATACAATACTACTGCATAAAATGCATTATAATATAAAGTTAAAATAAATATTTTTTTAATATACAGCAAAAATATTGTATATCTGAAAACTGATCTTAAATTAAGAATCAAATTAAAGTACAATTATATACTTTATTCTTCGTTATGCAATATAACATAAAGTTAGAATAAATATTTTTTTAATATACAGCAAAAATATTGTATAACTGAAAACTGATCTTAAATTAAGAATCAAATTAGAGTACAATTATATACTTTATTCTTTGTTATGCAATATAATATAAAGTTAGAATAAATGTTTTTTTAATATACAGGAGAAATATTGTATAACTGAAAACTGATCTTAAATTAAGAATCAAATTTGAATACAATTAAATACTTTACTCTTTGTTACATTTATCTTAATTTACAGTAATTTTTTCTCAAAAACTGTATCTTTGTCATATATGAACTGTATTAATTAGTTCATTATGTGATTTATTATCAACAACATTTTATATCGTATGTAGCAGAGTTTGTAATAATAAAGAGATAAATAAAAAGAAAGAAAATTTAATATATTAGAGCTTCGTTCTAAATTTAACTTATATGGAAGGAATAGAAACAATACAAATTAACAGAAATAATATAAAACAAAGACGTGGCTGTGATGTATCTCGCATTAAACCAAACCTCTCGTGGCATATATACCATACTAACAAACAAAATATTAAAACTACTAACCACACTTTGTGTGTTACAGTCACGAACGAGTTATTTTGTACAAGCGTACAATTGGGTATGTTGTAATAAAATAAAATGCAATAACAATTTTGTAAATTGGGTGACAGAAAGCTTTGATATTCTACTTTTCCTATGGTCGTTCACATTAATTTCGAGCCATGACGCAGCCTCTTGTAGGTCAGCAGCACCCTGTGGTGTTGTGGTTGCGTCGTGGCGACCGTCATCAGTTTATTACCATATGGCTACACGCCGGGTCGGGGTACGAATACACTTTTCCTATTCTTCGAATAAAAAGTTCCTGTAATAAAACGATAAGTTGAAAGGATTGGTTTTGGTTTGGTTTTAGAGCGCTAACGTCTACTTTTTGCAACACAAGGGCTAATAAGTTGAAAGTGTTCCTCAAGGGAGAAAGAAAGTTAAATATGTTTACCCTAGAAAATTCCGTTTCTCCCAATCCTTCTGATGAAAGGTATCACAGTATGCCTTACTCTTTCGATACTTCCATTTCAAATACTGATCAGGAAATGTATTCCTTCAGTACCTTCTGTACATGGATTAACAGGAATTTGAAGGCGTGGCTCTTCATTCCTGAGTTTCTGTCAGTAACCATGAATTGCAGTTAGCGAGAAAATAAACAAATAAATAGGAAAGAGTAAAAACAAGGGTGGATTCGTGAGTTCATGACTCAAAAACTAGAGAGGAGAGGGTTTCTCAAAAACTGTATCTTTGTCATATTTGAACTGTATTAGTTGGTTCATTAAGTGATTTATGATCAACATCTTTTTATATTGTATGTAGCAGAGTTTATAAATAATAAACATATAAAAAGGACCAAATTAAATGTATTAAAGCATGATCCTGGAGGTAACTTATATAGAGCAAATTAAAACAGTAAAAGTTAACAGAAATAATATAAAACAAAAATGTGCCTCAGAATTATCTGGTGTTAAGCCTAATCTCTCGTGTTTTAGATTATATACCATACTACCAAATCAAACCAAACCAAAATATTAAATCTGCTAACCCACATTGTGTGTTACAGTCACGAACGAATTATTTTGTCATAGCGTGCCTTTGGGTATAAAGAAATAAAATGCAATAATAATTTTGTAAAATAAGTAAGATAAAGCTTTGATATTCTACTTTTCTTATTCTTCGAATAAAAGGTTCCTGCAACAAAACGATAATTTCAAAGGTCCTTAAAGGAGGGGAGAGGTTAAATATCCTTACCCTAGAAAATTCCGTTTCTCCACATCCTTCTGACGAAAGGTATCATAGTACGCCTTCCGATGCTTCCATTTCAAGTAGTGATTAGGAAATTTATTCCTTCAGTACCTTTTGTAATTGGGTTAACAGGAATTTGTGGGCATAGTTTTTCATTCCCGAGATTCTGTCAGTGAGTATGAATTGCAACTAGCTAGAAAATTAACAAATAAATAGGAAAAAGGAAAGATAAGGGTGGATTAGTCAGTTCATGACACAAAAACTAGAGAGAAAAGGGTTTCGTTATAGATAAAACATGACATTTTTAGAGGCCGAAAATATCTCTTAACTTCGTAGACTCCAGCTAGAAGGATTAGTTTTGATAAATTGAAGATGTTGCCTATCGCAGGATTCTGTTATCTCGTCTGTTATTTGCCAATAAGAAAGGAGAATACCGACCAATGGGAAATTGTTACACCGAACATGACAAGAGGGTATGAACATTGGAATGTAACAGCCATTTTAAATACTTTTTATATACGTTATTACATTTTAAATATTTTTAAACGTTTTTGTTATATCTTATATAAAATCTATATATATATTTTTATTTTTTAAGAGTTTTAAAGAAAACAAACACAAAAAAGCTACATTTCTTTAACCAGAACTGCCGTAATCCTCTAGTTACAGTATCGCCGTAGTCGAAATTCTAAAATGAATTCAGAATTAGAAATTCATAAAACTTTGCAAGATTATAAAATTTTTGTAGATTGAAATTTCAAAAAGCTAATGTGGGGACTAGACTAAACCTTTTTTTTTTTTTTTTTTTTTTTTTTTTTTTGTTTTTTTTTTTTTTTAAACTGAATTTACTTAATAAATATTTTATAATTTTAAAATTTTGATTAAATGCTGTTGATGTTAAATTAGCAGATTTCTAAGATAAATGGCCAAAATAATTGTTTAATATCGCAAAAAAATTAGCAATATCTTATTTACTTCATATATTCTAACTTTATATTCTATTTTTTTTTAATCAATAGCATTTTATGATGGAAATATATCAGTCATAGCTGTAACGTGCTTTACATACAAACGCAAAGCTTCGCTTGCGGCGTAAAGAATGATTTAAGAGACAGCATATAAAATATTTAATAGCACTATCTGTTATTTATCGTCATTGGATATATATTTTATATATGCTTAATATTTTTCATAAAAAATAAAAAATTTTTTGCCACCGAAGAGCATTTTAACCACAAAGCTGTAAGAGGCGATAAACTTTTTACTACCAAGGAGTTATTTTTCAAGGTGAAGGGGAATTTCTTTTCCTGAATCTCTTTTAACTGAATCACACGTCAGGGAATTTTTCTTCAATGCTTTGGAAATGCTTCTAAATTATGGTGTTTCCCTTGTGCAAAAACAGTAAATTCATGCATTCCAAATACTTTTCATGTTTTAACTATCGTATCCATATAATACACTAATAATATAGCATACACTAATAACATAATTTACTAGTCAAGTGACGACTGATTAAAGTTATATTTTAGATTAAAATGAATACCGAAAATTATTGGGCTTAGTAGCAAAGTGATGTGAAAGAATTGCACAGTAGAATAGACAACATAATTAAACGATCACTTACAACAACACATTAGGAACATTCCAAATACTACACTACAGAGTAACCACTCATGCGCAGTACCATGCAAGGTGTGACGCTGCAGTCGAGTTGGGATAATCCACTTCACATAGAAGTAGGGTAAATAACGACGCATTGACATAAAGATAAAATACAGGTATAACCCTACATAAATTTTATACAGATTACTATTGATCATGAGTGTGAAAGATTGGTTATGTTTATACTACATTAATGCTTTTTTAACACTATCCAGTCCTAGAATTTACTAATTTAGTTTCTCTTTAATTTAAATTAATGGGCTTACAAATGAGCCCTTCCAACCAGATTTTATCGAATACTTTCGAAATGTCTACAAATATCCCCTCAGTGACATACTTAACAACACTGGCAGTATGAAAAAGCTCTGCAACCATCCAGCGTTGATGTTGAGTGGAGTGCTTGCGACAGAAGCCAAATTGTTCTGGGCAAATGATGTTATGAATATTGCAGAACTCATCCATGCTTTGAGCTAAGATATATTCATAGACTTTTGTAATATCGACAAAAGACTGATTGAAGGAAAATTAGAGGGGACGGTGTGTTCAAGTCCCGGCTTGGGCAGGGGTACCACCACCGCTTTCTTCTAGACGTTAGGAAAATAATTTAAATTAAATAAACTATTCAGAATAAAGGTGGGGGAGATTAAAGAGTTAGCTAGAAGATGCATAATCATATTAGTGGAGATAAAATCAACACCAGGAGCCTTATGCTTTTAGAGTTTCCTCAGGTAGTTGAGAATTTCAGAAGGGTAAGTAGGTGTTGTCAGTAGAGAAATTTAAGAACTGTTCAACAAGTGAATTAACATTAATCATATTATCGTTATCTCAAATATCTGAGTTAGGTGTGAACTGACTTCTAAGACTATCGGCTAAAAGCTCAGCCTTATCAGTGTTTAAATAATCCACCGATTTGGGTCCTTTAATGACGGAATGTATGTACGTGTCCTACGAAGACGTGGGGCTGCCCTCCAAATGCTGTTGTCAGACGTCGTTAACCCTCCAAGTGGAACACATCTAGAAAAAAGTTCTCCAAAACACGCTGTCAGTAGCCAAAGAGTTTTATGATTTTTACCTTCACCCTTTGTCGACTAGAATAGAATATGGAAAACCCAACCTCGTTATTGCCCTTTACTTCCGGTTATATATTGATATATAAATAGATATTACAGATTGTTAATTTTTAATACACATAAAGCTCGTCAAGTCTTGAATATTATCCCATTAGAAATAATGGATTCTAAAAGTACAAATAAAAATATTCTTTGGGAGACTTATTTATATTTTTTTACGAAAGTCATCTAAGATATTTAAGGGGTGCAATTAGAGATAAATCTGTTATCGCAAACAAAATGCTTCGAAATAGAGATTTACAAAGCCATGAAGAGCTATCAGCGTCTTTGTGTCTCCGGGGGTAGGGTTGCATCCCTCAAGAAATGTCAGTGAAAGAGTGGTGCAGTTCCTAAAAAATAGACCTGACCCTCCTACCTCAAAACTTCCAGGGCCAAGGTACTGGCAAAAATGTACATTACATCTATTTTCGGAGCGTTTGAGGAGGTCGAAAATTGTACGTTTTGAAGTCATCATCGGTTTGGCGGAATTGTACTTGCGAACCGCTTAGAGGGTTAAAGACTGAACATAAGTGTTCCAACGCTCCCTATTGCAGGTCCTAATCTCTATCCGGACCAGGGCTTGCAAACGATTGAGAGAAACTTTGAGATTAGGATACGCGAATTCTACCAGCCCCTCCTAACAGCGTTCCTTTCGTTGATCAACCGCCTGATGTGCTAGGGAAGACGATAATAATCAATGGTCTTGAGGTGTGATTTCGTAGCTTCGACGTAAGCAGAGATGAAAAAATCTCGGAACTTACAAACCGCATCTTCTGCAGACTCGGGGGAGTCGATGGAGTGGAAAGCAAAATTTGGTGCCGAGAATATATTCGTAGTCCTGCCAGTTAAAAGTTTTAGTGTTTCTTCACATCTATTCACAGCTATACATGTTTTTTATCAAATTTACAGTTCATAGCCTAAAACTATTAACTAATATATTTCTTTTTCCTTAAATATTAAATTTCAGAATATAGGAAATAAGACTGATATTTCTAATTCAATGCACTTTCTTGTATATCTCACGAAAAGAGCCTGTCTTAACAATGAAAGCAATTCTCTTTTACAGAAATTTTCTTTTGAGGTTAAACGACCCCTAAAAAGAAAGAGCTGGTGAAAAATTGCTAGGACGACAAAGTATGTTTTCGAATGTTTCATGTACATTACTTTAGTAACTCACTGGAAGTTTTGAACGCCAATAAAGTTTTAATAAAGGAATAAAAGACAAGGAAGTGACAACTTTTACATACACTTTTATTTTTCTGAATAAAACAGAAATTTTCTAACTTTTTTGTTGTATAACAAGCATGCAGAAAGTATTGCCATAAAAATTCGAGCTAGAAAGTTTGATGAATGCTGAATTAATAAATTTTTCTGCTTATTTTAAAAGAAGCTTATGTTAGACCGTTCGTACTTTTTGCTAACACACGGTACGGTTTATAGCCAAAAGATCTTTACAGTCTTCAGTCACTTTTGTACACTAAATTTATACATGGAATTAGTAACACATGGTACGGTTTATAGCCAAGAGATCTTTACAGTTTTCTGTCACTTTTGTAGAGTAAATTTATTCATGGAATTAGTAACACACGGTACGGTTTATAGCCATAAGATCTTCACAGTCTTCTGTCATTTTTGTAGACTAAATTTATACATGGGATTAGTAACACACTGTACGGTTTATAGCCAAAAGATCTTTACAGTCTTCTGTCATTTTTATAGACTAAATTTATACATGGAATTAGTATTAAGTTCTTTCTTTTTTGTAAACAAATAAAAACGAGAAAACACAAATTTTATTTTATGTTTTTGTATCTGCAGAATGTGTTTATGATACATTTTTAAAAATACTGAAAAACCGCTGCAAGATCATGAAAAGTGTTTTCCTTAACACCAAAGAAATTCAAGTGCTAAATGATCTTTAAAAAAATATATCCCATTGTTAGTTTCTCCTGTGAGATACTGTAAATTTTTAAAATTTAAAGTTCATTTACAATAAACTAGTCAAATGAATATTACTTTTTTGGAAATATTCCAAATAGGATAATAAAAATAAAAAAGTATTTTTCGTTGACTGTAATTGTCAGATAAAAAGTTTTAGTATTTCTTTATATATATTCACAGATATACATTATTTTAACAAATTCATAGTTTTTTCTTTGCAGCCTAAAACTATTCATTTCTATATATCTTCTATTAATAATAAAACTCTGAATGTAGTAAATTAGACTTTTATTTGTAGTTCAATGCCTTTCTACATTTTTAGGAACTTTTAGTACATAGGAGCCACATAGGATGAATTGGCAAACAGTACTATCCCTGTGCCAAGCCCTCTAGTACTGGGTTTGCTGACAGTGGTAGTGGTTCAATCTAGTTGAGTATTTTGTTGACATTAACATTATAAGGAACTTTTAGTACTACATTTTTAGGAACTTTAAAAAATTTAAATACTAATATTAAAGTGGTAAAATGAAAATTTTTTTTTTAGAAATATTCAAAATACGATTATAAAATTAAAATTACTTTTTCAGTTTACTGTTATGATCAGATAAAAAAGTTTTAGTGTTTCTTTATATCACATCTATACATGTTTTTAACAAATTCCCTATTTTGCCTTTACAGTCTAAAACTATTAATTAATAATTCTTAGTTTCCTTAAATAATAAAGCTCAGAATGTAGGAAATTACAGTTTTGTTTTTAATTCAGTGCACAATATTGTATCTCTAACGAAAAGACCTAACAATGAAAGCAATTTTCTTTTACAGAAAAGTTTCTATTCATGTTAAAATACCCGTAGAAAGAAAAATCGAGTGAAAAATTGCTGGGAGGACAAAGAATTAGTTTAAATAGTTCATGAACGTTACTGTAGTAACTTTTTAAAAGTTTTGGACGCCGTTAAAGTTTTCTTAATAGCATAAAATTCAAGAAAGTGGCTTATTTCTTCCCCGTTATCTCCTATTTTCCTCCGAAGAATGTTTCTAAAAACCATAGAGGTTTATTTACTGAAGTAAATAGAACGTTCTATTTCATTTTGTCAACTAAAAATTTTCAGAAAGTATTTCATTAATTTCAAAATTTTAGTGTGATATTTGGTTCAATGTTAAAGTTGTAAATTTCACTGCATTATTTGAAAGAAACATTTTAAGCTGGTCAAATTTTTGCTGATACTAGGTATGGTTTAATATGGAAAAAGTCTTAACAAGTCTCTGCCAGGAGTAGAATAAATTTGTGCATGGTGTTAGTATCATATTACTTCTATTTCAAAGGGGGGGGGGAAATGTCGTAAATTTAATTTTTTCCTTTGTATCTGTAAAAATTATTTAAAAAATAGGTTTTAAATCTATCAAAAAATCTATCTCTGATCTTATAAAAATCTTTCTTGAATCTCTGACGAAAAAATTAATTTGAAGCAATTTTATTTTTAAAAAATTCAGATATTTTTTTAGAATTTTAAAATTTCAAATTTCATTCACAATGAACTGGTATAACGAATTTTGTTATTTAAAAAGAAATATTATAAACAGGATTGTAAAGTTAAAATTCTGTTTTAGCTAACTGTAATGATCAGTATAAAAAATCTTAGTGTTCCTTTATATCCATTTAAAACAAATTTACAGTGTTGCCTTTAAGGTCTTAAACTATTCACTATTATATCTCTTTTCTACTACATAATAAAATTCAGAATGTAAGAAATTAGTTTAATATTCCTCAGTCATGCACATTAATGTATCTCTGACGAAAAGATACATTACAATGAGAGCAATTTTCTTTTACTAAAAAGTTTCTTTTCATATTACCTGTAAAAAAGAAATAGCTGGTGAAACATTGCTACAAGAATAAAGAGTGACTTTGAATAGTCCGTCTACGTTACTATAGTAACTTTCTAAAAGTTTTGGACTCCATTAAAGTTTTCTTAATAGCATAAAAGATAAAGAAGTGACATATTGTATTCACATTATCTCCTATTTTCCACCGAAGAATTTCTTATAAATAAGATGGAGAAAATTTTATTTCTCCTTATGCTTGGAATTTTTGTTTAACAATTTTTTTTAATCTAACGAAAAATGCGGTATTACAAAAATTTTTCTTCAATCTCAAAATAATTTGGAATAATATTTTCGTTAAAAATATATCAGAATTTTTTGGAATTTTAAAACTTCATATTTCATTTACATTAAACTGATTAAGTAAAAAATATTCATTCATTTGAAGCACTACTGTTGTCAGCAAACTGAGTACTAGAGGGTTTGGCCCAGGAAGTACTGTTGCCAATTCATCCTATGTGGCTGATTAAGTAAAAAGTCAGTGTAATTTAGTCTCACTAATGAGATAGCTGAGGCTCCTCCCACTCAGTTCTGTAAAATTTTATTGATAGTGTTCCAGGATCCGATTTACGTTCCTATGTATAGTTTTCTATGTTGTAGTCTTGTATTCAATATATGTACTCTTATTTAATCCTATTTTAATCGCTTTTAATCACATTTAATCATTTTTTACTACTGTATACTATTTCTTAAATCAATTACTTCATCTAAATATTAAAGTTTTATTCTATTAGTATTTTATTTTTTACATTTCTGTAACTGGCATCTTAATATTTGTACTATCTGAATGAACCGCTGCCTCTCACAACGTGCTAGCTTACTTACTGGAAATATGACCTGCTTGGCGAGGAAATCCAACAACTACCTTACAATGAAGAACGGCCTGGTAAAAATAATTTTATTATTACACATGACAGAATAAAAATAATCTTATTATTTTTACTAATCTTAATAGGATTATCAAATTAAATATTGTGTTTTTAGCTGACTATAAGTCACAGTATGAAAAGTTTTAGTCTTCATTTATATAAATTCACACTGATACAGGCTTTTAACAAATTTACAGAGTCTAAAATTATTAACTAGTAAATCTTTGTTCCACTAATTAATAAAATTTAGACTGTAAAAAAATAAAATAAATTACTGAAATTGTTTAAAAGCCTTTTATATCTCAGTCATGCACATTATAGAATCTGTGACGAAAAGAGCCTGTCCTAATAATGAAAGCAATTTTGTTTTAGCAAGTAGTTTAGATTTATAGAAAAGTTTAGAAGTTTGTTTAACATACCTTTATAAGGAGACAGGTAAAAGTTCAAAGGAGGAAAAGCATTACTTTGAATGATCTATGGACGTTTCTATAATAACTTTCTGGAAGCTTTAAACGCTACTTAAGTTTTGTTAAAGCCATGAAAAATAAGGAAGTGAAAAATTTTCTCTTATTTCCTTAGAAAGAATGATTTTTTTTTTTTATAAACGTACATATTTATTTAATGAAGTAAAAAGAAACTTTGCATTCCACTTTATCGTAAAGGGATTATGGAGAAAGGGATTATTAGTTGGTTCATCCTTGATATCCTTATCTGAGCCAGTTTTTAAGGAAATGCCAGTGAACAAGCTCCGTAGATGGGAATTAGTACAAAAATTGTCTCAAACATTTTGGAATAAATGGTCCTCGGGCTATTTAAATCGTCTTCAACCACGATTTAATTAATATAAAGGAGAAGCCAAATTTCAGGAAAATGAAAAAGTTCTCGTTAAATGGATGAGAATTCCAAATTATTGAACTGGAATTTAGCCAAAATAGTTAAGGTTCATCCCAGAAAGAATAACATACCTAGAATGGTTACATTAAAAAGAAGTAAAGGTATCTATAAACGACCTGTTAATAAAACTGTCAAATTACCTTTTGAGTCTAGTTGAATTATGATTGTTTTATGTGTTTGTGTAACAATTTATCTGTATTGAATTAGAACTGTAGTGTCTTATTTTGAAGAAACTTTAATTGTTTAAGAGTCTTCTTATTATTGATAATTCCTTATGTATAATGTTTTCCCGAATATTATAACAAGTGACATGAAATATTTGTAACTTGTTTGATGTATGTTGAAATTTGTTTTTTCTTTAAAAAAATGTCAAATCGGGCGGTATATAGTGTGTTAACCGCCTGACCACAAGTGGCGCTGCTGTCTCTACCCCAGATCCAACCACGCTTGGCGTTGAGGTGCGAGAAAATAAAATTATAGAGTAGAGCATACAATTCACTGTCTTATTATTCCGTTTTAATTACTGGTGTAATTTTTAATGGACAAATAATTGTGCTATCGTTGGACCGCAAACAGAGATAGTGAAAAGTTGATAAGAGGACAAAGCATTACTTTGAATACTTAAACACTTTAAACACTACTTAAGTTTTGTTAAAGCCATGAAAGCAAGGAAGTGATAAATTTTCTCTTATTTCCTTGGAAAGAATGATTTTTTTTAGAAACGTACATATTTTTTAATGAAGTAAAAGTAATCTTTGCATTCCACTTTATCGTAAAGGGATTATGGAGAAAGTGCAGTACTCTCCTCGAAATTGGAATGAATGTACATCCGTAATTT
>JAGEOH010000218.1:37500-72250 GCA_032207245.1 Pardosa pseudoannulata | reverse complement strand
CACTAATAAAAATAAACTAACTTTAACATTCATTAAAATGTCGAATCAACAATTTAAAAATTAATGATTTAATTTATGAATAGTAAAATATGAATTAATACATGAATAATTATATGAAAATATATGAATAATATATGAATAAATAATTTAATATATGAATATTTAATATATGAATTAATAATGTAATATATGAATACAATCTTAAAAATCTGGAGGGGCAAAACTATAAGTTTGCCCCTCCTAAAAAAATTCTGGGGGGGCAACTGCCCCCCCTTTCCCCCCCCAAATTACGCCCATGCATAGTAATAAATGTTAGCTCTTACCTTTCAAACAACACAAAATAAATTGATTACCGATTCATACGAAGTGAATTTTAATTAAATGGAAAATATATTTACAAAAAAAAAGAATATATTTTTTTTAAAGAGACGAAAGGTTCTTTATATTTTTACTTAGGTACAATTAAAACATAGGTTACTATAAAATTCACCCACAAAAGCAAAGTTGAAAGTTTACTAGAGTTTGGGTACATTTTCCCCACGCTTTCGTTTTCAAATTAAATGAGGAATTAACTTGTCAAAACGTATTAGAAAAACGAAAAACATTTTCCCCTACGTTTATTAAATTATTAAAGACTATTAAATTATTAAAGATGCTCTAAAACATTTTTCATTTATTTTTTCAACTGCAATATTTTACAAATTACTTCTCCCCAATGTACGGGCTGGGTAAGTAAAGTTCTCAAATGAAAGTTTTATTCGGTTGAAAATTTAAATTAACTGTTAGATAACCGGGATGAATTTATATGAATTCCAGTTTTTATTTTATTTTACATTTGGTATATTCTGTCTTGTTTATGTTAAAAACATAAAAACATGCTAAAAACATGCCGCATTTTTATAAAATGAATGACCATTTTTTAATTTTTTCATAATTTAAACAAATATAATCTAACGAATTTTTTGTGTTACACCGTGGCTAGATTTATGCGAGATTGATTCAAAATAAGAAAAGTAATTATAAAAATAAAAATATTATGGACGTGGCTTAAATAAAATAGTAAATGCTTATAATTTCATATACTATCCAACTTTTTAAAATTAAAATGTATAATTCTTTTAAAGAAATCAGGTATTGATTATATTTAGTTATTTCCTATCTGAAAGAAAGCACTTCATAATTTCTCTGGTATGGATTTTAAACTATTATTTGTGACATAATTTTCAATAGTTAATTTGAAAAAATCGAATTTTATTCCAAAACACGAAAAGTGGCAATGTTATAGAATATTTAAAGATCGGTGATATGTTTTACAAAGTATTAAAAAACATGTATCTGAAAAGGAGTTTTTTAGCTTTTGTGCGACACGTACGTAGCCCGGGAAGGTGTGGTCACCAGTTCGATATTTACGCAAGAAGATACATAAGAATTTAGAACAACATTCTTAAGAGTAAATATAAGATCATCTTTAATATTGAACGCTTTTCTTTCCTTAGTAGAACAAGCAGCAATAATTTCACTATGTCAAAACTTTTAGTTGGTTGATCAAATTAATGATGTCTGCGCATTTCGAACTGGGATTTAACCCTCTCAACTCTCCCTTATTTGTGGCCTAAACTTTAAATCGAATTATTCTGTCCCCGTGATTTATCCGATGCAGATAAAATAGCGAGTTTCAACCCCTTTTTAATCTCTAAAGGTCCAAAACATGGACATTCTAAAGCAATGCATCTAAGTTATCTCATATTAATATGGATAAAACCGACTTTTCATTTCCCGCAATAAAATTCGTCTTATAGATATTAGTAATTCATAAAAATTGCCTCCTACCAATCAGAATATTCTATGTATTAGCTATGCTGTATCTTCGTTAAACCTTCAATGCCTGGCGTATCATTTTAGATACCACTAAAAAAATAACTTGTGGAATTTTTATCTATTCTTAGAACGAAATTTCCCTTTAAGAGTAGTTAAAAGACAATCATATAAACACTCTGCAAAATATTCTATTTAGATCGATACTACACTTATGATTTTTCAAACAGCGCAAGTCATTTGACTTAATGTTCAGGCACATACACTGAAATCATGACCAATAGCTTTTAACTATTATAAAACTCCATTTTACAGAATTTAATTAATCTTTTATGACCAAGTTTTTCTTTTTCAGAAATAGCATCGTATGATGTCCTTAAAACCATAGCTAATCACTGACGGAATGAGCTGTATTATTACTTGTTGCAATTTGTGGAAATTTCAGAACAGAAACAATTTTTTTTTTATTTTGTACATACATTAAAAATTTTAAAACAACCTCAAGTTTAATTTTACCTCTAATATTAAAAATTCATAATCTTAACTTCAATTTGAGTGGTAATAAAGTTTACCTGTAAGAGAAATTATAGAATGTGTTACAGATGAATTTTATTGATGGATTAGGAAAATTTTCCAGAAAAATGCAGAAATATTTTTAGTTTTTTAACAATATTTAGTGGGTAAATTTATTTTCTACCTTATTAATCTGTATGCAAAAGAACACTTTGTTAATTCCATGCGTTAAATGCACATCGCTTTGGAGTAAACTAAAATACAATATAGAAATGAAATATAATGGGGTAGGTGTAGCGTAACCGATTTGTATTTCTCATTTGGAGGAAGTTTCGCGAAATTAAAGAAGTAATCAGTTTATTTTATACAATACTGTTTGGTAGAGCATTTCGGGCAGTAAAGGGACATGTCTACATCTAGAAACAAACTTAACTAAAGAAATGTGTTAGCCATTTTACTTTCGTGGATCAAAATAATGAAATATTCTTACCTGTAGTAGATGATATAACGACGTTCTTGTCCTTTCCATCTGACGACTCCCTTTTAACGAAGTCTGATAAGAAGCAATGCGCGTCGAAATCTCTGCGAACGTCAGTTACCGCCTAATTGATAAAACAATCAAAATAATAGATAAAAGCCATTCTCCCCGTTTGTTTGCAATATCGATATTTTCCTTACCTTTGGATCCATTCATATCTCAATTCTTTAATGCTTCCCAAACACCTCTTTCGAACCCATTACCCTCAGTGCCTTAACTTATGCATATGGCATATGCCACTAAGGGTAAAATAACATGCCCATTTTACCCTTAGTGCCGTAACATATGGAAAATTATGACTAACCACTAGCAAGAGCTGAATTGTGCCCGTAAAGCTGCATTCATTCGTTCATTTTTCTACTATTGTAACATTAGATGTATGAATGTGGGGATGGGGGAACCTGCCAATCACTCCTCGAATTCTCAAACGATGAAATCCAAACAGACACTCCTGCTCTCGTCGTGCATATTCTTTCGATCCGGTGGTTCACGGGTATTTTCGTCTGGGTCACGTGGTTGTTTGTACCTTAATTACACAACGAACATCCAACGGGTTCGCGTTTGCTGCTTTTATTTACACGCGCAGACCCTTTACATGCTTTGGTAGAGGGGGAGAGCCTATCGCTCATCCTCTCGCTTCGAGGCTTACATTCGATCTCTTTCGTCCAAGCGGAGTTACAAAATATTCTCAGTAGCGCCCTCTAGTAGAGTACTGGTGGGCTATGTATTTCCTACACTCGTCTCCTTTTTTAATTTGATATTTTTTGCTCGATACTTTCTCTTTCACTTCAAGCTTGCATTTTGGTAGATTGTAACTGCGCAGTTACGCGTTGTGTTTAACCCTTAATTTGGCTAAGTCTGGCTAAAATCTCGAGGGTTTAAGAAAACTTCTATACGGCTTAAATATCTAACAAAAACTTTAAAATATATTTCTATTACATAAACCCGCATAGAAATATATTTTAAAGTTTTTGTTAAATATTTAAGCCGTAAAGAAGTTTTTATTTATTTGATTGTCGTTGTAGCGGACTTAGCCAAATTAAGGGTTAAACATTTTTAGAATTTTCACAAAAATTAATGGGGTTACTTTTTGAGGAAACTAGTTATTAGAGCACCTGTTTAAAATTTCAGATCTTGGGTAATTGGTAATCTTAGTAATCGATAGTTTATTCGCATTTACAAGTGCTTCTCGCCCAGCGGTTTTTTACGTTACGGGTTCGGGCCTCGAGCCGAACAAAGATCCAACGTGTTCATGAATGGCGTCGGATACGTCGAATAGATTCGTGGTCTCCACGTCCTCGAAGTTCCCAAACGGTACCTTTGGAGGTGTCATGCCAAGCTTAGGGGTCTTGTTCCCTGCTTATAATTTACGAGGTCCCACTTTCTTTGTTTCTATTATTCCTAGAAAGTCATGTTGGTTGATCATAGGGTTCTCCCATGATAAAAATGGTAAGAAAATCTATTGCGTTTTAGGGTTGTTTGGTGTTTGGTTTAGAACGGTGCGGTCTCATTTTTGCAACACTATGGATAATAAGACCAGGGCCTACTGCTTAAAGCCAACTCCGAGCGGCTACGAACATCCCTGCCGCTGTGGGATTCGAATCCCCGAACTGTGGTACCAAAGATCAACGGTTGTATAGGCTATTAGTGTAAAAAGAAAGAAGATTCACGTTTAAATAAATAGGTAAATAAATGGTAACTACCCAAAATGTAGGTATTAATATTTATCAATTTTAGGCTTTTCTATCTAGGAGGTCGAACGATGGCTAATTTGTTAGGATGCTGGCCTTCGGTACCGGAGTTTGTGAGTTCGAATCCCACATTGGAATGGATGTTCGTAGCCGTTCGGAATCGGCTTTAAGCGGTAGGTCCCGGTCTCATTAATCCTCGTGTTGCAAAAAGTAGACCGTAGCACTCCAAACCAAACCAAACCAATCTATGCGCTTTAACGTGGACGGCCATTTCTGTCCAACGTCTCTCAGACCGCTGTGCCTCGGTCTAATAAAAAAAAAGCGAATCTTTTTGCTGTTAATCGTTGTAGTAATAGATTAAGATATTTTCTGCAATCAAAAGGTTGTTACATAAAACCATTATTAGATCTATCCTCACTTGGGGTTCACTTGGGAAACGACAAAAACACATCAGTTGACTTCGACAGAAAGGTTTTCAGAAAGATTCTGGGTGCAGTGAGCACGAATAGAACACATACAATAAGCTGTTTTAAAAATTTTAGCACCCAAATTTTTTATGTATCCTATTGCATAAATCTTTTCGAAAGCTTCGAAAAATATTTATATTTTTCTGACTTCCTTTCGATGCTTTGCTTTGATATTTGTTCCTCCTGTTAGGCTTCACTAGTGCGTTCCAAGCCAGCGTACTAACTTCATCATAACTAGACATTTTGATTTAACTAAAAATGAAGGTATTCCATAAGCTCGAGAATTTTAATTAAAGATTAGTAAACGTCATAAAGCGCTGGTGTTCGAATTTCGGCAACTATGGATCTAAAATTTCCGATTTCGGAAAACGAAATTACCAGCTAAGGGCGCACATTCATATAGCAAGTATACAATACGTAATATTTCTGATTGTACAACGCAAATAAGAAAAACTTTTAAATTTATCAGATCACAATTTATAAATTTTAAATGTCAGTTCTTAATTATGGTTTCGTCAAGTAACCGAATATTTTTTTCAAATAAGCCTTTAAGTAAATATATAAACGTAATTTGAAATCATCCGAGTTTAATTTCGTTAGGAATATCGGGAAAATTTTCACACAAAATGGCGAAACCGAAAACCATAACTACCAGAGATTTCTAACAAAAAGGAGATAATTCCTGCCATACAGTTACAATTTTAATAAAGAACTAAACTATTTGCATGCTCTAGGTATAAACTCGTTCAGTATTTTAAAATCAGATACACGTTAGAAGGTTTACACGAAACGGTTTATAGAGATGTCACCGAGTGACAAATTTCCGAACTTGCCGTTCGAGATGAGAGAGGGTACATAAGAATTTGGGCATAACGAGCTGTAAAAAGAAGCAAATATCATCATTACGTCTGCAGAATGTACCTTTCCTCAGTAACATCCAGAATCTTCAAGTTCTAATAATAGTTCAAGGCTCAGTAGGTGTGCAAGCATGTAAACGGCTCCATTTCTAGGACGGCCGATGGAATAAATAACATTAAAATAGGCTTCTCATAGAAAGTGGATTTTACTGAAAATATTTAGAGGAAAAACCTACTTCTTCCTTCTTATTGTCATAAATATGGGGTACAGTTTAATTTCAGATATTATTAAAAAAGTGCTTGAGTGCAATATATCGAGTCATTTTTAAAGGAATTATAGATTCATTTTATTTTAGAAACGACAGAGTTAAAATTAGATTTACAATAAGAGATTACATATAAGTTTCTACTAGAATTTTGATACCCAATGGAACAGCTTTTCTATCTCATCAGATAAAACTATTAACAATGGTAAAGAAATGACGCACATATTTAGAATTATCGGGTATTATTCAAGTGACAAGCAATTCCACCAAAAAGATCAAATTTTAATTTCTGAAAAAAAATGTATATTTCTTTATGACACAAAATTACTATTTTATTTATTTCATTGAATCCCGTGAAAGAGTGTTGTATTTTTTACACTTATTCGAAGTTCTAAAATGTTTATTAATTTTAGATTTACAGTTCAAATATTTCATCTTTTATTTCCAGACTTTAAAGTAATTCTTTTTTTCCATTTTAACTAAATCACTTATAGCACTTTCGAACGAGATATCGGAAAAAAATATTCCAATCAGACGAAAAGAACGATTTCATAGCGATTTCTCGTTATGTTATTTCAGTTAAGGACTATATTCTAATCTTTAAAAGGCATCTGTACACCTTCGGAGGTGATTTTTCGAAATATTTGAAATTTTTATTTTTAATGTTAATTTTATGATAAAACATAACTTAAAACTATGAAAAATGCATTCTATATAGTTTTTGAATAATATTTTCATATTTTATAGAGAAAAATAGGGTGAAATTTGCCCTAAAATTAGGCATTACGCAAAACACGATAACTCCAAATTAAATCATGTAATCACTGTTTTGTAAATTTGATAATGTTTCTAATTGTATATTTCAGGGAATAGACTACAATCATGGTGATCGCAAATATATTTGTGAAGTTATAGGAACTTGGGTAGAATAACATTGAAAATTTCTCAAAATTTTCATGCAAGTCAAGAATTAAACGGCTGTAAATCCCAAAATAATTAATCTGTAATTACAATTGTAGTCTATTCCCTGAATATATAATTATATAACACACACTTAAAATATCTAAGCACTGGGGGTAAAGTTTTTGAGTTATCATGTTTTGCGGTAAGCAAAATCCCGAAAAAATTAATTTTAAGAAAAATGAAAAAACAACATAATATATTAGAAAAACTGTATGTAAACACTTACAATGCCTTAATATACACCTATTATTTAAAGCCCGCCTTTTTTTTTGTAAGATACTGGTTATTTTCTTTTTGAATGCTTTTAATATATTCTTGGGCTTTATTTTGCAAAGAGTAGACTGATGTTTTTAAGTAGGTAATATATACTAGACCTTATGAAAATCACTATAATTCCAAAATGAATAATTATATCATTATTTTATAACTTATTTAATCTTTCAAAGTATATTCTTTGGGAATATCTATGGGTATATCTATGGGAATTTGAGTACAGCACCTTACGAAAGTTCCCGAACATTTCATGCGTTCTATGAATTCAACGGCTGAAAATCTCAATTAGTCTGTAATTAATCTTGATAGTTATCTGTTCCATTTCTACATATTTATGTAATATACATTTAAAATTTCAAATCCTATGAGTTTTAATTTATTGAGATATGTTATGTTATGATGAGTGACAAAATGGACAAAAAATGGTATTTCGAGAAAAGTCAGAATGTTTTATGCAGAATTTCAAAATATGTATCTTGATATATATATTAAAAAACACCAGATTTATGAATCTTAACCCCTCTAGTTTGAAATTCAATGTTTTTTTTTCTCTAAGTGCTCTTTAGTACTTTAGTAAGTTTCGGGGTGAAGTGGAGGATAGCATCATATTATAAGTGGTTATGCCATTTCAAAGTTATGTGCACAGGATCAGAAATTAACTCTAGTTAAAACTGATAAAGCAGGGTTTAAAACCATTATTAAATTGGATAGAGTCATCATAGTCTGAGGAGCTAGCTAGCTAACTGTAATTTGAATATATTCAATAGTATTGTTAGATTGACCGACTTTGATAAATTTATTGTCGTAAAACTTTATTTGAGGTATTCTACATGCGGAATTAGGCATTTTAAAGTATTAAAATAAAACTTTTCATTTGAAATACGCATAAAAATAAGAGCAATGTAACTCTAAAACATCGGAAGCAGAAGAAAATTTGACAATGTATCCTTAAATTCATTGCCAGATTCAGATGCTAAATTCAAGAAAATGCTGTTACCAGATTCTTTAAAAAACAATAATACCCTTAAGCATGAATTATTTAATAAAAATTTAATAACATCTTAAGTATATCAAAAGATTTGTTGAAAGCGACAAGAGAAAAGTTTTCATTCGACTTCCTGTTTACAAAAGAGCACTTCCGGTATTAAAATTGACTTGGACTTTTATTAAAAATGCTGTAACTCTGGTTCTAAATGAGATAGAGACAAAGTTCAAGCGGTTATGTATAAATAACACATTGGATTTTAATAATATAATAAAATTTAAAAATTGATATTTTGGTCGAAATTCACGTTTTAAAGGTGCCTTAAACATATCTATGTAATAGCTGCAACTTTGATGTTATACAGTTGTTTCACTTTGGGGTTGACGGAAAAGCGTTTGCAAAATAATAATTAGAAACTTGTACGATATCGGGTTAAAAATTTGCCCCATAGCAATTTGATTCATGAGGCATAATGATCTAAATATATTATTCTACGAAAGGAATTCTTTTACCGTTTTTTAAAATGCACAGCGACTGCTCTCAGACCAAGTAGGCATTATACAGAGTTGTACTTACCACGAAATATAAAAACATGGAGACAACGACTCTCGAATCATGGGCGCTCTCACAAACACAAATACGCCATTTGCAATCTCAAAGCGTTGCCAGTTTCCTCAGTAATAACTTTGCTCGCTGATTTTTAAGGGCGTTCAAAACCCATTTAAAAGTGAGTTTTGTTTGTATGAATATAGGAAATGAAATTTGATATAGAAAAAAAAATGCATTTTATTTGTACTGTGTAGATCAATATATAAAAGGATATAAATGTTGGAATTCATGACTATCCTTCTTTTGTGTCATTATTACTGAATTTATTGAAAATTAACTCATTTTTAGATTTTTGTTTCAAAATTTGATGCGATTTCGCTGTAATGTTCGCGGTCGGGAAACGAGAAGCCTTCCACAACATTGATTGGATTCAAAATAAGAAACATGGCGCGTAAATGGCGTGTATCCGTGTCGTGTCCTCGCCAACTTGGCCAATTACCCCACTTCGATGTAACGTTAAAATAACAACATGTTTCGCTCTCTGCATGTGAGGCGTTGTCGGTCTGAAGTTGGAAGCAGGACTCCTCCCGCTGTTTTCCTCAGTTTACGTCTTGTGACACGACGTTCTCCGTTTATAAAACTGACGAGTGCTGTTTGAACAGCCCTCAAATTTTCTTTTCTTTGTTTTGGCGACTTTTCCGACTGTCGTCGCCAGTCTCGCACTTTAGTTTTAATATAGTGGATGTCGGTTTTTTGCATTTCTTTGATACCGTATAATTAACCTCTTGAAACGTTGAACACATCGGTTTCCTTGGTTACGACAGCACCAAGAATTGCTCACTTAGCTAAAACGCATTGTTATCACAACTACACGTAACACTGTTCCGAAAGTACTGACACATGCAACGGGTTGAGGACGTTGTGCAGTTCACGTTAGTAGACCCAACCTACACTCCTGGCTAGAATTAACGTTTGCGTTCAAGCATGCATTTGACGTGTTTTCACGTTTCCGTCGAATCCCACTATGCATGTGTAAACTGCATTTTACGTCTAGTTGTGCAGAGAAACTGAACATCCCTTAGGGACGATCTCACCAAAGTCGTTTAACGGCTAACCGCGATTAATCTCTGTTTTAAACGGAGAATTGTGCCCCACCATTGGTTGACGCATTGGGTTAATCGGAGTTAGCGGTTAAACGACTTTGGTGAGACCAGACCTTGTGTTCCGATTTTTCGTTTTACAGAATGCAGTTTGGAATATATAAAAAAAAATCGTTTATTATTTCTTAACATTTCTAAACACAAAATCTCAACATTGTACGTCTAATAATTTTTTTAGTATCTGATACTCGAGATTTTTTTGTTCTATAGCGTTCCATTTTGCTCTTTCGCCTTCTAAGAAGGAATTGCCGAAACAGATGGGGTGAATTCGGGGTTAAACCGTGTTAAAAAAGATCTCATGTGTTAAAAGCAATCTCATAAACTATAAATAAATGACAGGATTTCAGTTTCTCGGAGTAGAAAATACTTAAAAACATCATAAAAATAGAATTTCCATATTATACAGCTGTAAAAAAATAAAAAAAAAAAAACAATTTTTGCAAGATTGTTTTTTAAAAAATATCGCAAAAATTGTACAAATACGTTTAACGTAGTTTAAAACGTGTGCAAAAAGGAATTATGAATAAAGCCTTCTCTAAAAAATTTAATTATTCTTTATTTATTTACATATTTCTATGGATTCGCAGATCCAAGAAATGTTTTTCGAGAGGAGGGTGTAGGTGTCCCCCACACCCCGTCGAAATTGAACAGAGACATGGAGTTGCTAGAAAACATCTGTTGCTATTTTATGTATGTTATATTTTTTCCTTTAAAGTTTATGTCAAATTCGGGAGGTGAAAATTGTTTCGTTTTGTTTACAGATTTAAAAAATTGTTCAGTTTGGTAAAGTTATACAATTTTTTTTGTCTTAAAAAGATAAATCACGTAATATTACGCTATCACCCAGAAATTCCCTTTTCGCGAAGCTGCAAAAGAGAAATATACTAGGGAATGGCGTAGTACAGGCTTCATTCATGACAAAGTTGTAAAAACTTCGTTTGGTTTCAAAAATTGTTAAAAGTTTAAAATGGTGTAAGGTAAATGTGCAGAATTATTGCAATCCTTCTAAAACGTCAGGGAGAATTCACACAGTCATCTACCGACCGTAGATCACAATTATTTATACTTTTCACTTTTCAAATTTTCGCAATCATTTCAGTAATTTTTAACGTAATAATGACAACTTTTATGGGGGAAAAATTTTTTAATGGAAAAATGTTTTTAATGTTTTTAATCGATTACTTTTCACTTCACTTGCATATCAGCTGGTATTTTGAAATGGATTCTTGACTATCATCCTGATTAACTACAGATCTGAAATTGTGAGCAGATGTTTATTACCTGTGATAATACAATATTCGATCATAAAAAATTAAATTTAAAAAAAAATAAGTTTTTCGAATGTAAAAACGTTAGTGAAAATAATTGGAATCCCAATTCCAAAGATTTTTAAACCTGTGTAGCCATTTATTTGCAAGCCGTGTAACTAAAACCTAAAACAAGCTTCCTAGTGCACTTTTTTAAAACTATTTTCTTGTTAAATAAAGACAATTTTTGATAAAGCCCTTTTCCCACATTTGGATGATTATTTAACAGAAAAATTGCCGTTCACGAAAATATTGCGTAGTGGCGACATCTATTGTCGAAGACGCTAACGATTCTCGTAGCATTTCATTATAAATCTAAACGTATGATTCTGCGATACTTATTTATTAGCACATTGTATGCGGGACACGTACTAGTACGTTTTCTGACAATTGATACTTTAGATCGGGACACGTACTAGTACGGGGTAGTTGAACAACATGGTTTGTTTGTGGGTACACGAAAATGAAGCCTACTACATACATTCTGGAAAAATTTAGACAAGCAAAAACTAGATTTTACAGAAGTCGGTGCGGAACTACAGAACGGGAAGGTTGATTAGAAAAATCAATTTTAGATTTAAATTAGCATTTTTTATATATCCTTTGCGAAAATGATTTTATATATACCCCAAATCTGATTGACAGGAAACAACGATAAATTTTTATTTTCGGGGGAGGGGAGTTTCCCTTTAAACTCCTATCTGAAATTTAGTACAGCAATCCTCACTTATATAATGGATATGTACCTCATTCCTCGCGAGAGTCGAGTGCAACTCCCACACCCTCCCTTCGCTACGCCACTTGATTGGGAAAATATTTTCTCACGCGTACATCCTTTCAAAAGTGTACAACTTAAAAATGCATGATTATTATTTTTTTAGTACAAAATGGATCGTACGTGACTTTTACAAAAATTTTTACATAAAAAAAATGCACTTTGACAGCTTTTGTCGATTTGTCAGATCTCCGTTTAAAGTTTCCCCGCTGTCAATTGTCCTGTCGACATTCCATTCCATGATAGTTGTGTGGACTTCTCTCAACTTTACAAATAGTGGAAGGGGAATGTTCCTCACCATTCTAGAAGTCTGCGGGACGAATCGCGTTCATATCATACGTCATCAAAAACCCGAAACTCAATAAAGTTAATTACATACAACAAATAACTACATGTTACTGACTTTTGAATTAAGGTTTAATTAGTAATATTACAGCAATAATTTCAATTGTTCGTATCTTAAAGCCGGGTTTGGTTTGGAACGATACGGTCTACTTTTTTTGCAACCTCAAGGTTAATGAGACAGGTACCCACCGCTTAAAGTCGATTCCGAAAGGCTACGAACATCCATGTCACGATGGAACACCAACTCCGTTACCGATGATCAGGGCCCTACCCATTTAGTCAGTAAATTAAAACAGCGCTTGCTTTAATTTTAAACGAAACGAAATTACTTATAATTTCTTATAATAAACGAAATTAATTACAATTTAATGGAAACGAAAGATTTACTAAACTGCTTTAGATCTCTTAGTTGTTCGACAGATTGGTCCTCTTAGAATTGGATTTTGAAATCTTGAATATCAAACACATTTTATTCGAGAGAAATCTGTTTATGGGTACAGTAAGCGACAGATTGAACTATCACTGAACAAAGTAAAACATTACCTCCACCCCTCCCACCAGAGTGGCGAGAATGCCTCTCGAAACGATAAACTCACGCAAATCAACAAAACCCCACTGGAAGATCCAATATTATACTTCAGCAAATCGCCTCTTTTCTCCTACAAACCCCATGATGACTGGAAATGTTGAATATATCTAGTGTATATGAAAGGGATAATACTCCCTCTGCACTTCTAACACGAAACACAAGCGATAAAGAAAGTTGGACGAGAGGCTCAAAATTTAATTTTTTTTTTTTTTTTTTTTTTTTTTAATTATTGAATTCAAACTAGCATGGTATAAATTTTTGAACCGGAATTCCAGGGTAGCTCTGGAACACAATTACCCCTGATACACGCAAGCAATGTTATGTCTGTCAGACGTAATGATGGAGATTGCACCTATGTATCTATAACACGTTTCAGCATCGGAAATGTCGCCACTAAAGATACGCAACAATTACGTTAAATTCTTACGTAATAACTACGTAATTCCATCACCACCCAATAAGCACATTTTGAACTGCATTTTTTTTTTTTAATTCTCAAGAATATTAAGGTACAAGATGTGCACTCAGTTGTCGAGTGACTTTGCAGTTATTTTTGGAATAAAATTTTCAATTGTAAAAAAAGGTCTAAATGTGTGAGTTTAACCTATGAAGCATCTCATTTCGATCTCCTGATTAATAAGTTTCACTAAACGATCGAAAGTTCTTATGATGTTGCATTTTTAAGATTAAAAATATATTTATAAATTCTATATCAAAGAACATAAAATAGATATGGATACGATATAATGCGATGGATATGTTACAATAGCAAATCAAATATTAGTACGAACGAATATTAGTACAAATATTAGTACGAATTATTATTACAATACGTCTAAAATATTGATATTACAAGTATTCAAGGTTATAATGGAACAACAGTAAAGGATAAAATACAGATTTATTGGAATATTGCACAAAAACAATAAATGTATAAAACACAAAAAGAGAAAAATGAAATTAAGTTTGTAAAATTAAAGTGGGCGAATGGCATTTTCTTGAACAAATTGCAAATGAACTAGTACAACCAGAATGATGCAAAGCGCCTTGTGAGTAGCATTATTTACAACAAACTCCTTCCATTGGCATCTGTAATTTACTGTCCGCATCTAATAAAAAATTAGAGGGCAATAACGAGTATTAACGATACAAGCTGGTTTATCATGGAATCATTGTTTTCCAGGCACGAGGGCCTTAATAAACAACTCGTTGGCACTCGTGGAGTTGGCACTCATGAACTGCTGCCATTTTGATGTTACAATTATGTGTTGTAAATTATCTTTGAAGAATCTGATGGCCTGCTGCAGCAAGTCTTTCTCGTTGTGGCACAGTGCCAGGGTCACAAAGTCGCAGAATGAGTCTACGGACAGGGTTCGGCGCATGTGCTGCACGCACTCCGACTTCAGGGTGGACACGTCGTATTTGTCGGCAGCCGCGTACAGACCGAAGGCGTTGTCGTCGGATAATCTCTCCTGGACATCCCCCGTGTACAGATACTCGAGGAAATCCCCGAAGCTGTCCGGGTCGAGGTCGTCGATGACCACCCCCCGCTCTCCTTCTCGGCCATATCGTGGCCGAACATGGCCTCGAAGACTGTAGAGCGGGCACGAAGGACGTTCTTGTGAACGTTGAACTCCTTCCCGTGCACGACGACGCATGCGTCACTTTCCGTCCCCTTTTGTAGGAGCTGCCTGTAATCGGACTGCAACTTATGAATGCCTACAAGGAAAAGAAATGAGATTCTGTAAAATTGAGTCGATTGTTTGACTGCTCCATCTCCCAAGTGACTGCCTCACTTACGATTCGACTGTTAACTCGTTGAAATACAGGTAATCTGATGTGTCCGAAAAGTGCCATTTAGTTCTGGCTCATCTGAACAATTTTGCTCAGTTTGAAAAAGAAAACGTTTTACTTTGAAATCGGCATTTCTATGTAACATTTAGAGGTTTATAAAAGATACTAATGTACAATAATTAAGTAAGAGTATAAAATTATGATGTAATAAAACGCTGCACGACGTCTAATGGAGACAGCTATTGACGTCTGAGACGTAAAGATCTACTTTGACACTTCAAATAACTGACGTCTCCCAGACATCATTGGATTTCAAGGGGTAAAGAAGAACAGTGGGTACACGTGGTACATTCCAGTATCCTCCAGACATCGAGCCCTCTATATGTTGTACCCACACGAATCCAGGTTTCCTTCCAAAAATGTCTATCGTCTCACTCACCGGACGACTCCACCGTCGATTTTTATCTTACTTTCTTTCGTTGTTAAACAAATCTCCTTAACACTTTGCGCAGTGAAAAGTAGGTTTCCTTTAGTCTTGAGTTCTAACTTCGATTTATTTGAATCTCGTGTAGCAAAACGAGAGTGTCACGTTCCGTATCCAAACCGTTACATTTATATGGTTATAAATCAGACACTTAAACCGAACTACACTAATTTTAGAATTTGTCTTAACGACGACACAATTGGAAGCGCCGCCAATGCATCGGTACAACGAAGAACCAGAACTGACGATACAAGTTCATCGTATACTGGAAGCACGACTTCTGAGCAGACGGATCGCACTCTTTTGTGAAAAGGATTAAAAAGAAACTTCCGATATGCATTTTATAACCACACCCCAGAAAATCAAAAACTACTACGGAAAATGTCCAACTATGAATGTAAATACTACATCGTCAGAAGTGTGGACGCATTCTTTTAGATGTATCGCAAACAAAATCTATTTTTAAGAAATAGGATTTTTTTCTGCATTACTCTTTTCTTCCATTACTCTTTTCTTCCTTTTCTGTCAATAAACTGCTGGAAACTTCAGTGGTAATGTTACTATAGGATCAACTTATAGGTAGAGAACATTTCTTGCTACGATGAGACAACCCAAATACATCCAAGCCTTTAATCGGGAATCGAAACTATCGGCTAGAAGCGCATATCCCAAACGTCTACACAGCATGAGAAACTTTGGGATTTGGGAGGAAATTTCTAGTTAATTGTCCAGCAAATCTACGGTAACTTTCATTACAATTAAAAGGTATATGAAAAATTATCCCTGAATTTATTCCAAATTCTCTGAACTCTAATGCCACTTTTCTTCATTTCCCAATGATTACAGAAACTGGAGAATTTGAATGACTACGACTGCATTCTTCACCCCACTTCTCAAACCTAAGGTCCAAATTAATAATTGCTACGTGCAGACTGCTTACTATTATGAAACATTTATCGAATTTCTTAGGAGTGGGACATATGTTTGCAATAATTAAACATTTCAATGCACACTGTTGCCGTCGCAAATTCTTAAAATAAAAGTTCCGCTTTTCAAATGAGAAATGAAGCACGAGATTTTCCGCTTCTCAAAACGGCATTTTCACAAATCATAGAATGCACTGTTATTTCTTGCCTGCGTCAAACGTGTTCGACAGTTCTCTGGATTTAAATTAAAAATAAATGAAATAAACACACATTCACACACAGAGAGGGAGACAGACCTGCAGTAAATGATTTGGATTTACAAAAATTCATAAGACTTTTTAAGAGCAATTTTGCTTAAATAAATATCTGAGCATCAGTAAGAGGCCAGGGTAAAGAGCGGTCGCCTACCAAAGGTTTTAAATAAATGCTTACGACGATCCAGTTCGTTTGAATAGGCGTGGTGCTCAATCGTTCCGTGACCTCTACGTTCTAAAGGAGACGTGAGAGAGAAACGAAACGAAAATGGGATGGTGTCACCTGAAGTAATTTTTTTTTTTATGTGTGAGCAACAACCCCGGAACTTACCTGATAATCCAGGGCATTCTTCTAGGCGCAGGAATAACAACACTCTCAAGATGTTATTCCATTCATACTTTGGTCTCTCTGCCTCCAGTTTGGACCGTGTTATGCACATTCCTACATTACCAACTAATGATCTTGAATTTTTCGGATATTTATGCCATACACCCCACAAATATCCAACTCTATAGGAGACGGTCCTTTCGGGAATACTGAACGTCAACCTGACCAGTTGGAGATCGGTGTCCCCCGTATCTGCGTTCGCCCTAAATCGAAAGCAGTAGGTGTCTTCGGCAAAGCTAAATTCGGGACTAGTCAGGGAATCGCAACAGTCCCATTGCAGATCGGAAAACTTGGGGAGAATCAATTGGACATACGTACAGGGGGACTCCACTGACAGCTCCGTTTTTTGAGGACTCCATCGGGATGAAAAAGAAGCGTTGTGTCCTGGAAAAAAAAAAAAGAACTATTAATCTCCGAAAATATTTCATTCACAAATTTAAATGTTTGTCACGATATTAAATTTTAAAAGAAATTTGCTATTTCAGTTTAATCTTGTTAATTTGAAAGTGTCATCTCCCCTTGAATATTCCTTAATCGCGTTGTAAAAACCAAATGACTCTTCTACGGCTATAGCTGACATTTGGACCGATTTTGCCAACGTTATCTACGCCGCCTAAAGGTGTCGCGATTCTTTTTCATGCATGAGTATTACAACTTCATTATTACATACTGTTTTTAATTTTTTTTAATATTTGATCCATGTAATATGAAATATAAATTAACAATATAATCTGATCAACGGTACGGGTTCGAAACCTGCTGCCGACATGGATGTTTGCAGTCGTCCGAAATGTGATTCGAGTAGTAGGTCTCGGTCTTATGAAAACATGTGTGCAAAACAATAGAGAGCTCTCCAAAGAAGAATAAACCTTATACTTAGTGTTTGAAACGATTTAGCAGAATATTATGAAATTTCAAGATTCGAAAATGATACCAAAAACATCGAAAGGGCGAAAGAATCATTTATTCACTGTGAAAATACTATCTACAATTTCCTAATTAGAATCTGAAACAACATTTTTTTTTTTTTACTGGTATTGAACTGTAAGTACTGAAAAATAAAATGTGCTACGTATTTACGACAAACTGTATTCTACAAAAGATATAACGATATATCTACTTTATGTTCTATCAGCAGGTTTACTACTTATTATTTAACTAATAACAAAAAATATTATTGACTTATATAAAGTAGATTTATAAGTTGGTTCATCAGTTGGATATCAGGAAAGGTGAATCCCGTAATTTTTAAAATACTTTCGTGTTCAACGCCTGCCCTTCCCTCATCGCAAAATATATGAAAATACAGGGCGAAAAATAAATGCATTAGAAAAAGGGTATCAACCCACAAAAAAGAGAAAGGTTGCTATCGGACGCGTCGCCCTTTCGAAAACTTCGAACGTGAACACTAGACATCACTGTTGAGCCACATTGTTTTCCAATTGTGTTCGACGTTGTCGGTTGTCCTGTAGTCAATTGGAAGCGAACTCAGGGCGAGAGGGTGTCGGGAGCTTTTTCATTTCTCCGTCGTTATATTCCACAAGGGGGCACTTACCCGGGAATTCCTCTTGAGCGGAACTTCCTTCTCCACTGTCTTTACTCAGGCGCATGCAGCACACCACTGTGAGGCTGCCATCCGGAACATACTCATCTCTCTTTTCCTCAATACTGGATCTTCGATACCATAAATTTTCTAGTGCGTTCGACAGATAATAATAACTATCATCTCCGTTTGAGTCTCTCGTCCTAATCCCAACTTTACAGGAAACTTCCCGTTTTGGAAAAGTGACACTCAATCTCCGTACTTGGATTTCTGTTCCCCTTCCATACCTGCGATTATTCACTTTCGGATACACCCGGAAACAATATATGTCCCCACTGAACAAAAATTCGGGACTCTCCAAGTAAGAATCGTCTTTTTGTGGCAGCTCCAGAAAATCATTTACGATCCACGTGACGTGTTGACAGGTCGGTTCCAATTTGATTTTCATTTCAGAAAGATCCTAAAGAAAAGAAAAAACATACTATTCTAAAATGAGAAAAATATTCTATTGAAAAATGGATTTCAATTATAAAATTTAAATGCCTACAAGTCTATTCCTGAATTTAACAAAAAGCTACGTTACTTCAATCGAATCTTGTTATTTCGAATACCACATATACTTGAGTATTTTAAAAATTCATTTCTCCCCGATTGAGTGCAAACTTTCTACTTGAATAGGTGATGTTTCGAAGGATTTCTCCAGTGTTTGCTAACCTATACGTAAGGTTTTTTTTCTTTTTTTTTTAGCATTACAGTATTACAGGTTCTATTGATTTTTCCAAGAATAATTTTTTTTAAAGTTTTAAGTTCAAAGTTTTGATCGATGTAATAAACCATAAACCGAAAGCACATCATTTTAAAAACAAACTGCATTAAATAATATTTATGATTCAAGATTTGTATAAACGCTTTTATGTTTTCTGTCTCCTTCCCCGTAACAGAATATATTCAAGTCGATACCTCGGGACTTCCCTAAACCTAGAGAAACGAAGATCACTTTTAACCTTTCAAAGAATGTGCAGATGTCAGTTCTGACTAAGCACCAGATATGTAAAATTTTATAAAAATGAGCATAACTTAACAGGTGTCCACATCCTACTTTTACAGATGAACGACATGTTGTGAATTGAAATGCATTGGATCACGTAGTTTACGGTAACCGTTTTTTTATTAGGGTGTGTGTGTGATTTGAAAATAAATTTTTATGGTTTCCTATAGCACTAAAGTGTTGTTTTCTCTTTTAGTCGACTTTTTTAATAAATCTTCGACTGTCACAAAAGGAGTAGTTATTTTTTGTAACTTATTTTTATAAAGAACATTAAAATATCGAAAATTTGATGTAAGGGCACTTAAGAGATTTTGCACTAAATCAGGGATGCCGTATATATATATATATATATATATATATATATATATATATATATATATATATATATATATATATTTACTTTCGTTTACCGTAAGGAAAACCCCAGTTTTCGATTTGGAATCTGTACAAGTTCTCTATTGAATCGTCAAGATGTTTATGTTACCCAATGCGTTTTCATCTGGAGCGTTACAGCTAATTATTGCTACAGGAAAGCTAAACAGACCGGAACTTTTTATTTAAAGTCGAATCCATGCCAGCAGCTGGATTCGAACGCGTGGAACACCAGATCTAAAAGTAGATCGCAATGAATTCGTAGTTAATGGGAAGTGAACTACGGGGGTGTAGCATGTGAGGAAGTGAAAAAAGCGTACACAGAGAACGAAACTTATCAGTGAATCGGTTAGCTACCAGCAACCAATCAAACACCAGTATTCGAATTCTTAGCGAACATTCCATTCTTTAGATAGAACTAAAAAAATTGAAGTAGATTTATTTAAGAAATTTATTTTTATCAAAATGAAAATAATGATAACTTCAACAAAATGATGGTTCCTATTATAACTTAAATGTATGTATTCAATAATAAATGTTAGCTATTACCTTTTAGAAAAAACAATCATTGAATACCGATTCTCATGAAGTAAATATTAATTGAATGAAAATATATTTGCAATAATAAAACAATATATTCATTTTTCAAGAAGTAGAAAGGGTATTTATATATTTACTAAAGTATAGTTATAACATGGGTTACTTTAGAGTTCAGAAGCAAAAGCAAAATTCAAACGTTACTAGAGTTTGGGTCAATTCTTCCCACCGTTTAGTTTACACACTAAACAGGGATTAAACTTCTTAAAATGTACTAGAAAAAAAATTAAGGATACTTTTCCTATGTTTATTAAATTATAAAAAACACGTCAAATATATATATATATATATATATATATATATATATAAATATATATATAAACATATATAAATATATATAAGACATACGCAAGCACGCACACACACACACACACACCGTATTGGTAAGTAAGGTTCTCAAACGAAAGCTATATTTGTTTCAAAATTTAAATTAATTGTTAGGTAACCGGAAGGATTTTCTGTTAATTGCAGTCTGTTTTATATTACTTCTGGCATATTTTATTCAAATTGGTTTTATTAAAAACAAAACTATTCTGAAAATAAAACTCCTTTTTTATAAAACAAATGACTCTTTTTATAAATTCAATTTGTTCCTATTTTTAAGTTGAATAAACTAAAGAAATGTGTTACATTTGGTGATTTATCCGGCAAGCGTGATAATAGGTACTTTTTTGCGAGATTATTTCAAAACAACAAACATACTATCCAGTTTGTTACATTCAAAGATCACAATTCTTCTAACAAAATCATGTATTTGTCATATATATATAGTTCTTTTCTATAAGATGGAAAGTACTTCATAATTTCACTGGTATAGATTTAAATTATTATTAGCAACAGAATTTCCTATAATTTGATTGAAAAAAAATCAAATTTTATACCAAAAAACAAAAAGTGACAATGTTTTAGAATATTTAAAAAATTCAGTGGTAAGATTCAGTAAGACGTACATACCTCGAGAAGGTGTTGTCCCCAGTTCGATATTTACGAAAGAAGATACACCAGAATTTAATACAATTATTTTTTAAAAAAATTATAAAATCTTTTTAAATATCTCACGCTTTTCTTTCTCGAGTAGAACAAAAACAATAATTTCAGTACGTCAGGAACTTTCAGCTTGCCGATGAAATTAGTGACGACTCTTGATTCAACCCTCGCAACTTTCCTAAATTTGGGCTTCCACTTTAAATTGAATTATTCAGTTTTCGAGTTTTATCTACCGGCAGATAAAATAACAAGTTTCAAAACCTTTTTTTTTATCTCTTAAGGGCAAAGTCGTAGAGATTCTAAAGCAACGTATCTAAGTTTTCACCTAGTAATGTAGTAGAAAAAACAGACTACTCATTTCCCGCGATAAAAATCCATTTATAGGTACTTGTAATTCTTAAAAATTACCTCCTACCAAATCGGAATATTCTATATATTAGCTATTCTGCATATAGTGTTCTTCTTCGTTATACCTCTAAAAAATTTTCCATTTGGATCGACTATGATTTTTCGTACAAGGCACATACTTTTACTTTATCGGCAGTTATATAGACTGATATCATGCTTATTGGCTTTCATGTATTATAAAACTATTTGACAGTACTTATTTTAGAAAATAAATCGTTTTTCCTTTTTCATAATTGGCACCGTATGTTGTGCTTAAAGCAACAGTTGATCACTAACGGGACGGGCTGTAGTATTATTTGTTGTAAGCTGTGGAAATTTGAGAACAGAAATTTATCTCGATTACAATGTTTCCTTTACTTTGTACGAGCACTAAAAATTTTAAAACAACCTCAAATTTAATTTTACCTCTAATATTGAAAACCCATCTTAACTTCAGTTTAAATGGCATAAAAAAGTTTACTGGTAAAAGAATTTATGGAATCTTCGAATGAGTCACAAAATAATTTTATTGACCTTAAAATGCACGAATATTCTTAGATTTTAAACAATTTTTAGTGGTTGTTCCGTGCATTCAAAAAGGTACACTTGACCTTTCATGCAAAAAAAAACTGTAATTTTAAACATCAATACATAGCAACTCCATGCAAAACATTTTATTCCAAAGATTTCATAACACTAACTAAAATGGCGAAGTTGCCATACACAGAGAATAAACTTTATAAGAAATATACATTTGACGTCAGAATAACCCTCGTGACACATCGTTTCCTTCACACTCCCACCTTTTGATTATTATAAACAGTAATAATCAAAACATATTTTCTTTCAATTAACATCAAACAGTCCATGTTCTGAATTGTTTTTGAGTTCACTTATCTCGAAATCTTATAGGCAACTTAATAGTTCTACCGCTTCTGGTTGTTAAATTTTCTCTTTTAGCTACATCACTTTGACTACTCTTAGTCTTATTCGTCATGCTCTCACTCGGAGATCTTATCTCTAAAGGGAAAAGTCTACGAACGGGACGTATAAATTCACCACTAGAAGTTTTCAGACGTGCAACACGCACAATTGCATCTTTGCTAGGATAAACCTCCACAACTTTAGCCATTGGCCACATTACTCTCTTTTGGGAATCATTTTCTATTAGGACAACATCACCTGGTTTCACTTCATAATACTCATCCTTTTTCCTCGGTTGGAGTAGAGAGCTTAAATATTCATTGCGGAATCTCTTTCTCAGAAGTTCTCTAAGAGTCTGCTGATACTTCCAGCGTTTTTTGACATCAGTCCTATTCAATTCATCTAAATCTGGGACTCCCACCGTTTGGATAGGTTGTAGGAACATCGCAGGAGTGAGCGGAATCATGTCTTCTGGATCCTCTGTTAAATAGGTGATAGGTCGTGAATTTATGACGGATTCACACTCACATAAAAGACTCACCATTTCTTCATAGAAAAGAGAAGCTTTTCCCAGCACCCTTCGAAAGAAGTTTTTTGACCATTTGGACCATCCTCTCCCAAAAACCTCCCCACCAGGGAGCTGCGGGTGGTATAAACTTCCACGTTATTTTCTCTATCAATGTTTCTTGCTGAATGGAACTCCAATCTAATTTTTGAAGCAAGTTTTCCGCCCCTACGAAGTTTTTCGCATTGTCGCTATAAATCACTTTGGGACGTCCTCGTCGAGCTATGAAACGTCTAAGGCTAAGAAGAAAGGCTTTGGTAGAAAGTGACAGTACCAATTCTAAATGAATGGCTCGGAACACAGCACATGTATAAAGTACTATCCAGCATTTCTCTCCTCCTTTCAAATGCAGTGGTCCTGCTATATCCACTCCTGTGATTTCAAAAACTGATGCTTCTTTGACTCTATCTTCGGGTAAACCAATTGGAGCAGTGTCCACATTTCGGGCGCTATGCCGCTTACATCGAATACATTTATTTATTACACTTCTCACCGTTCTTCGCCCATTAATGATCCAGAATCTCTCTCTTAAATTGGCCAACAGAATTTGTACTCCTGCATGCAAATGTTTCAAATGATTTTCTTTGATAAGAAGTTCTACTAACCGATGTTTACTTGGAAGTAGGATAGGATATTTAAAATCCTCAGAATCCTGTCTCTCTGTAAGTTTAGTTTTTATTCGTAAGACTCCTTCTGCATCTTTAAAAATATTTAAGGACTTTAAACCTTTAATGCGCTTTTCTTCGGAGAATTCCCTTTGAATTACTTTGATGATTCGTTTTTCTGCTCTTTCCACCTCCTCTACAGTCAAATTGCCCTTGGTAGGGTTTTTGTTAGAAGCTTTAGCATTTGTAATGAATCTGAACAACCAGGCTGTGACTCTTACGGTTTTCATGTAACTCGAAAAATACGAAAGATAATGCTCTTCTTCAAAAAATGCATTTATGAGTACGACCGATTTCTTCAGCCTTTCCTTTGAAACAGCCTCTTCATCAGTTACTACGACGGACTGAGGCCAACTGTCTTCATGCATTTTTAGCCATGTCGGTCCCTCCCACCATCTGGAACGGAGGAGTTTCAGAACAGAGCAGCCTCGAGAAGGTAAATCGGCGGGGTTGTACTGGCCAGGAATATGTCTCCAATCTTCGACTTGAGTTAATCACGAATTTCTTTTACTCTGTTTTGTACAAAGACACCCCATGGCTCAATTCTCTTAATCCAATGTAGAGTGGTAGAAGAATCCGTCCAGTAGAACTCTTTAGCGCTTTCCAAGTTAAGACTGCGTTTCACGAAGTGCGCTAAACGAGATCCAAGACAACAAGATAAAAGTTCTAGTCTAGGAATCGTGATCTTCCTTAAGGGTGCAATTCTAGACTTAGCCATAAGAAGGTGTATGGCTACATTCTGAGTTGTTTCACATCTGAGATACACTACTGCTGCGTAAGAAGATCCTGATGCATCGCAGAATGTATGCAAAGTTAACGTTGAAGATCCGCATAGAAATGCGTGGCGAGGAATCTTAACAGCGCTCAAAGTGTCAATTTCATCAAACCACTTCCAAAATTTTGATGCAATATCTGGCGACACTTCTGCATCCCAACTAGTTTTTTCTTTCCAGCTTTCTTGCAAAAGTAACTTTAAACACAGTACCACCGGACATGTAAAGCCGATCGGATCGAAAACTCGATGCGCTACGGACAAAATAACCCTTCTAGTTATAGGTCCTTCTGGTTTCTTAATTGAACTAATATCACAGCATAGAGTATCATCTGTTTTGTCCCACATGAGTCCTAATACAGTGGTTGGCTGTGATGGAACGGTATGATGAGAAACTGGTTCAAATTCAGTATGTTCCCAGCCTCTTAAATCAAATTTTGCCTCTGCCATTATTTTCGTGGAGACTTCAATGAATGTTTCTAGTTCTGAATTTGTGTCCACCGAGGTTACACAGTTGTCGACGTAGAAAGAACCTTCAAGTTTTTTGGCGATATTTGCTTGGCTAGATCTTGAATATTTTCCTAGGTGATGATGGATGACAGCTCCAAGCAAGAATGGACTGCAGTTCAAGCCAAAAACAACCCTGCAATGCTGGAAAACCTTTAAAATCTTCTGTTCTCTATTCTCCCACCAAAGAAATTTCAAAAAGTTACGATCTTCTTTAGAAATAGAAATTTGTAAGAAAGCACGTTTAATGTCAGATATGACCCCAATTCGTTTTTCTCGAAATTTAATTAATATCGACGGTATAAGTTCCAACAAATTTGGCCCTTTTGCTAAGCAATCGTTTAAAGATAAGGATCCCTTCACTTTACAAGAGGCGTCGAATACTGGACGGACGGCTGTTGAAGAATTCAACTTGAAAACACCTCTATGTGGTAGAAAATGTCCTTCCTCTCCCATGCCTACAGAGATTATTCCTTCATTAGACCATTCACCAAACACAGCATCATAACTTTCATACTTGCTTTCTTTGATCAGCTTCGATGTAGTCGACATCAATCTTTTCTCTGCTATTTCCCTATTTGTTGTAAGCTCATCTCGGTTAATCATCCATGGGAGACAAACTTCATATCTTCCCTCCTGATCAATACACACTGTATTCTGGAAATGATTCATAACAACTGCTTCCATTTCCTCCTTCAGTGGAGTCTCGTACGGGTCAGTTATTCCTATAGCTTCTAGGTTCCACAGCTTAGTAATATCGTCAGTATGAAGAAGAAGGGACGTTGCATAATTTCCAATACTACAATTAGTAACTTGTCCCATTATGATCCATCCAAGGTGTGTCTGCATGGCGACAAGTCCACATTCTAAGTTATGTATTTGGCCAGTGTACAATCTGCCAGCAAAGTCGGCTCCAATCAGTAATTCAATTTGCTGATTGTTTGTTCCAACATCTGTGAGATGTATTCCTTTCTCTTTCAGTTCATTGAGCCATTTACCTTCTTTAATTCTTGGAATTGATCCGCAAATGGTAGTTTGATCCAAAACATCTATGTGAAGAGAGTACTTGTTGTGAATCCCAATCACCTTCAAATCATAGCGCTTATGTTCTTTTCTCGATGTACTTCCTCCAAATACTACATGGTTTAAAATTTCAGATCCCACTGGTTTTAACTTCAGCTCATCTACAGTCGATTTAAGGAGGTACGAACGTTGAGATCCCGTGTCTATGATAGCTCTTACCGATTTTGTTTTTCCATAAGTTCCAATAGAAACTATCAAAGTTTGAAGTAAAACCTCATTCGAATGACACTGGTTTGATAGTGTAACATTTTGTTCCCCTCCATTAATATTTTCAGCTGGAGCTTTATTCATATGCCTTAGATCAGGACACACTATAGCCCAATGCTTCTTGCTGCAGATCAAGCATCTAACATTGGCTTTACAGAATTTCGAGCGATGTCCACCTTTTAAGCATGAAAAACAAGCTTTATTTTTCTTCAAAATGTCTGTTTTATCTTCATATGACATCGATTGACCTTTAAAACACTCTCTACTTTCATGCGGTTTTGCACAAAATATGCACTGAAGCTTTGTATTCTCTCTAGCCGAACCGAAGAATAAATCGTTGGCAGTTGGAGTAGCTATGTCGGTAGGTTTTTTAAACTTTCCCACAGATTCATTCTGACGAAAACCAGCTTTTGCTAGTGAGATTCTTTCCTCACCCTCTACTTCAGTTTTAAGGAAGAGCAATAATTGTGTCAACTTCTTGCCATATGAATCATTTTCTTTCATCATACCAGGACTTCTTAACCAGACTCGTAGTATGTCTTCCGGGATACAGGACTCCACCAGAGGAAATAGCATGGCTGCATACTTGTCCGAAGTCATTCCTATTGATTCAAGTGACCTCAAGTACGATTCTAATTTGTCGTATAGTTGCATAATATTCAGCGTACCTTTAAAATTTGTAACATTCTTAACGACTAATGCTAACAGTTCTCGGACATAAAATTCGACTAGAAGCTCTTCTCGTCCGAATCGTGTCTTCAAACTCTCAATACATTTAGAATAATTCTCAGCAGTCGGCGGGTAGCTATCAACTATCTCACGCGCCCGACTACCTATAACCATGCACTGAATCAAATATTGAAACTTATCTTCTTTCTCCATTAGAGGATCTTCGTGAATTCGTTTGAACTGGCTCCAAAAATTTAACCAATCCTTTACATCTCCGCCAAATTTGGCGAGCTCTAATTGCGGTAGTTTCAGTCTCGGTTTCTCCATCAATATGCTAGTAGGCGTGATCATAAGTTTATTTAAATATGCATTGACGCGAATTCTCGCATTATCTAATTTTTCACGATATTCCTCGCAACATTCATATTCCTCATCAAATTGTTTGTTATTATATTCACCTTCTAACATAATATTACTAATGCTAGCATCCAATTTGGCTAATTCTATCGCTATACGTTCTAACGAAGCCAGCTTGGTTTCAATTTCATCTTTAATTGGCTTCTCTCCGTCTAACAACATTTTCAAATTGTTAAAAGTTCTCGTAAATGCTGCCCGAACTGGCTGCCTTTGTTTAGCGAGAAGTTCCATGATACTATCGTAACTGTTCAAAACGTAAGTTGATAAAAATGTTCAAAAGTCAGCAAAATAATTTACCAAATGGATGTCTTAATCACTTCCGCAGGTCACCAGAAATGTTCCGTGCATTCAAAAAGGTACACTTGACCTTTCATGCAAAAAAAACTGTAATTTTAAACATCAATACATAGCAACTCCATGCAAAACATTTTATTCCAAAGATTTCATAACACTAACTAAAATGGCGAAGTTGCCATACACAGAGAATAAACTTTATAAGAAATATACATTTGACGTCAGAATAACCCTCGTGACACATCGTTTCCTTCACAAATGTGTAAATTTATTTTCCAACTTATTAATCTCAATCAGAAAGAACTCATAGCTTATTCCATGCGTTAATGCCCATCGCTTTCAAGTAAACGGAAAACACAATATATAAATGAAAGAAAATGGCGTAGTTGTAGTGTAACCGATTTGTATTTATGATTAGGAGGATGGTTCGCGAAATTAAAGAAGTAATCTGTTCATTTCATACAGTACTGTTTGGTAGAGTATTTCGGGCAGTTTATGGACATGGCTACATATATAAACAAAATTTACTAAAGTAAGTTGTAAGCCATTTTACTTTCGTGGATCAAAATAATGAACTATTCTTACCTCCAGTGAATGAGATTACGAAGTTCTAATTCGTTGGATCTGACGACGCCCTTTCAACGTTGTCTGATAGGAAGAAATGCGAATCGACATCTCTGCAATCGTCATTCATAAAGTACTAAAACACAGATAGCCGTTATACCCGTACGTTCTTTTGCACTTTGGATCTGTCTCGACTTTCGTTTTCCCTAACGAGGGATTTTTTACTTCCTACTTCCCTCTCCGATTGGGAAAAACTATTCCTTCGTTTATACAGTGTATTGTGCTCAATAGATAAGTCTGATGTGTCGTTGAGATTATTGGGGACGGGGGACGGGGGTTTCTAAAGCGACTCCTTTGATTGGGGTAGGTCCCCCATTTAGTTGATCTAGAATCTAGATCAATTGTTGATTTCAAAGTAAGAATAGGGTTTCCAAAATCAAACAAAAGACGAATCCTATGAAGTGGCATCACTGTACAGGAAAATCAAATCCAGCTGACAATCTCAGCAGAGGGACGAATATCGGGGGAAGGATGTGACACGATATAGCTGTTGTACCATGTAGGGTAGACTAAAAATAAAAATATCTTTATGATATTAAATTGCAACCCGAGTCGTTTCATTTTTCACTTTGTTGAATTATTTTTTTCCTGTATCTCAATTTTCATGTAGTTTGTAGTTCCCTCCGTGCTCAATAGATGGCGATACTGAGTTACTTTCCCCAGTTTATTTTAATTTGCTCTGGCCGAGTGTAAATTTGATTACTTTCTGTTGTGTTTTCTCAATTTCAAGGTACCGATTAATTACTTTTAATTAATCAACGTGTTGTTTTTCACATTTGCATTGTTATGTGAACGATTTCCTCGGCTTACGACATATTTTTATTTTCGTTTTCGGAAGCTGCTGTAAACGTACTAAATTCTTCTTTGGGAAATTGTTTCTTGATTTAATAAATTATATTTTTGATCTTTATGCGTTCGGAAGTTGAAGTGGTGCCTTTTCATACAGCTAGGTATCCCGTAAAAAGCGACTATCTTGGCCATGAGTAGTGCAAGGACTGGAAGATACCCTTTATTGTAGAAGTAGTGAAAAAAATAACATACGGAATATGAGAAAAGCAGAATTGGGTTGATGCATAATACAGTGAACTCTACTTAATGGGATCAGTTTGGGACTACGTGATAACAATAACCGATTGATAACAATAAACGATATGCAAAATTAAATAAATTTACCCCCCATTTAATTTACACGTACTAAATTTCAAAATAAAATGAAAAACTCACCTTATATTTATGTACTGTATATTATTATTTAAAACATAAGAATTGTATCCATAATTTTAAAAAATTGATCAGTTGGTGACTGTCTACAATTTTTTTTATAAACTGATTGATAAATTGTTCGTAATCATAATCAACCTGTCACGACGATTTAAAATTTCGATCTTTTGTTTTAACGTTCAATCATTTCGCTTTCTGGCTTCCATGTAGACAAGCAGCACGTAAGAGAGCAGGGCATAAAATATTGTGGCTGCACTGAACTCACCACCTACAGAATTCTATTTCCAGTAGTGGCAACACTACAGATTAGCTATGTTCAATACTACTGTATGACTTGCAGTCAGTGATGTACCGTTCCTGACGTTGTTCGTGTTGCTCAGTTTTTACCATTACTTATTTTTACCATCAATAAATGTTAGTTATGTTTATATAGTTGAAGTCACTTTATAATCAACCCCTACACAAGCACACGACATTGGTGACCTTCTATATTTGATGCAACCTTTCGATGCTTCAAGCCGGTTCCATGCTGCCGACCACGTGCACCGTATCATCATTCACGAGGTAAGCCACATGTTTCTTTTCTCATAGTCTGGTGTAACGATTATCATTGTATTTCCCCAACTTACTATTTTTAAACCTAAATTTTTGTTCCGTTTCACTCATTAATTTTATATTCCAATTCATATTACTTAACTTATTGAATATGCCGGACAACGTGCCTGTCATGGAAGATCCACAAATTTCTAAGTTGGGAGTTAAATTACCACCCTTGTGGAAAAATAACATTAAAATGTGGTTTATTCAGGCTGAATGTAATTTCCAATTATCTGGAATAACGGCCGATCTTACGAAGTACAATAACATTGTTGCAGCGATCGATTCGGAAACGCTTTCGGCTGTGTCAGATATATTATTAAAGCCTCCTAACGAAGACAAATATATCACTCTTAAGCAGCGATTAATCCAAGAATTTTCAGATTCCGAAAATTTACAAATCCGCAAATTATTGTCTGAACTCCAATTGGGTGACGACAAACCATCCCACTTGCTACGGAAAATGCGTGAATTGGCAGGAACAGCTTTATCGGATGATTTTTTAAAAACCTTGTGGTTTCAGCGTTTGCCCACAGATATACAAAGTATTCTCTCAGTGAGTACCGAAACGCTAGAGAATTTAGCTAAATTGGCGGATAAAATTGCCGAAGTAAGAACTGACCCACTTAACGCTGTTTACGCTGTAGGTCGTACATCTGCCGCCGCCACGACGTCTCGCGATGAACAAATAAATGTTTCCAGTTCGCCGCTGTGTGAAATATCGGCACTCCGAGCGGAAATAGCATCCCTTACTCAGCAATTCGAACGTTTTGCTCGCGGACGGAACTCGAGAAGCCGTTCGAGAGGGAGATTTTCAAAATCACCTCGTCGCTCGATGGTTAACCGTGGAGATATTTGTTATTATCACGGAAAATTCGGAAAAAACGCTCGCAAATGCCGTGACCCCTGTTCTTTTTCGACCGACGATCAGGGAAACTAGATTCGGCTATCGATAAGCAGATTTCGGCGACGTCAACACCGATAGCCTATAAATCATGTCGCCTGTATGTGTATGACAAAAAGACACATTTAAAATTTTTAGTAGACTCAGGATCGGATGTGTCTTGTATTCCATTCCGTAACGTAAATAAAAAGACGCGTCCAGCTTCATTAGAATTATTTGCGGCAAATAACACAAAAATTCATACATACGGAACGAAATTACTAAATTTGGACCTAGGATTAAGGCGTAGTTTTAATTGGAAATTTTTGCTTGCATCTGTCCCTATGCCAATAATTGGTGCAGACTTTTTAGAGAACTTTGGTCTTCTGATAGACTTAAAACATCGTAGATTAATAGACAGTATTACAAAGCTCACACAGACTGGAATTTCCGCGAATTCAACAGACCATGTGTCTGTTAAGCTTATTTCTGGTGACTCCCCTTATCATAAAATGTTGGCAGAGTTTCCGGGATTAACAAAAATCTCTCCAACGATTAGGGATGTAAAGCATAACACTGTACACTATATAGAGACAACAGGTCCTCCTGTACATAGCAAGCCAAGGCGGTTAAATCCGAAATTGTATGATTGTGTAAAAAAAGAGTTCCAATTCATGATGGAGCAGGGAATATGTAGACCATCAAAATCACCATGGTCTTCTCCTCTACATGTAGTCCCAAAAAATTCAGGTAACATTCGCCCAGTTGGGGACTATCGTCGTCTCAATGCATGTACCATTCCAGACCGGTACCCAATCCCACACATACAGGATTTTTCCAATGCGCTTTATGGATGTAAATTGTTTTCTAAAATCGATATTGTGAGAGCATACTTTCATATACCAGTACATCCCGAACATATTCAAAAAACTGCTGTATGTACTCCTTTCGGTCTCTTTGAATTTCCGTATTTAAACTTTGGATTATGTGGAGCCGCTCAAACCTTTCAGAGGTTTATGCACGAAATACTCGGGGAATTTCCATTTTGTTTTGTATATCTAGACGACATATTAATATTTAGTAAAAATGAAGATGATCATAAGACCCATGTGCGAGCTGTCCTCCAGAAACTAAATTTATATGGTTTGACAATTAACACTTCAAAATGTATTTTTGGAGTATCTGAAATTTCCTTTTTGGGCCATCTCATTTCGCAAGAGGGAACAAAACCCTTACCGGACAAAGTTGCACCCATATTAAATTACCCTCAGCCTAAAACAATTAATGAACTTCAACGTTTTCTCGGATTTCTAAATTTTTTTCGTCGATTCCTACCGAATGTAGCTCAAAATCAAACAACTCTTAATGGTTATTTAAAAGGTGCAAAGAAAAGGGACAAAACAAAAATCGAATGGTCTGATAAAGCTGAAAGGGAATTCCAGAAATGCAAAGAGTTAATCGCAAATGCAGTCCTTTTAGCCCATCCAAACCCAGAAGCTCAATTAGTGCTACAAGTGGATGCATCAGATTTCGCGATCGGGGGAGCATTATTACAAATTATTGACAATCAGTTGCAACCCCTTGCCTTTTTTTTCTCGAAAACTTTCTTCAGCTGAACGCAATTATAGTGCATATGACAGAGAATTACTTGCAGCATATGCTGCTATAAAGCACTTTCGACACATGCTCGAAGCTAGGTGTTTCGCCTTGTTCACTGACCATAAACCGCTAACATATGCTTTTCGACAGCGCTCAGACAAAAGTTCACCGCGACAAACGAGACAGTTAGATTTTATTTCCCAGTTCACAACCGATATCCACCACATAAAAGGATCAGAAAACATCACAGCAGATACGCTTTCTCGAATCACTGCTATAACAATGCCAAATCCCATTGATTACGAAGAAATTTCAAAGGCACAGGCAAATGATTTAGAATTACAAAATTTAATGGATAATCCTAACGTTTTTGAATTTAAGAAAGTTTTGTTACCAAATCACCATACTCAGGTATATTGTGATTTATCAACAGGTACTGCCCGACCTTATATTCCAGTTTCATTTCGCAAGCAAATTTTTTCATTATTACATAATATTTCACACCCTAGTATTCGAAGTACAACAAAATTAATAAAATCTCGATTTATCTGGCCGTCTATTAATAAAGATTGCATAACTTGGTCGAGGCAATGTGTTCCATGCCAAAAAGCTAAAGTTAGTCGACATACAAAAACTCCTGTAGGTTCTTTCCCTAACCAGACTATGAGATTTGATCATGTACACCTCGATATAGTTGGTCCTCTCCCACCTTCTCGGGGCAACTCTTACTGCCTCACGATGATTGACAGGTTTACACGCTGGCCAGAAGCTGTACCTATTCCTGACATCAGTGCTCAGACTGTCGCTGAAGTTTTCTACAACCAATGGATTACCAGGTTCGGCTGTCCTTCACGCATCACTACGGATCAGGGACGGCAATTCGAAAGCAGGCTATTCCAGTCTCTGTCCCAGTTCCTAGGTATCAAAAGGATTCGATCCTCGCCTTATCATCCTCAGGCAAACGGGATGATTGAGGAATTTCATCGACCTCTCAAAGCTGCCTTAAAAGCATATAACACCGACCAATGGTCTATGGTATTGCCCACTATTTTACTGGGTTTCCGAACTGTGTTCAAAGAAGACATTAAGGCTACAACAGCAGACTTAGTTTATGGAACTAGTCTACGACTCCCTGGTGAATTTTTCGTTCCAACAGCAACAGACTCTTCACCACAGCAGTTTGTGGAGGAATTAAAGAAATACTTTAGTGACATTCGACCGACACCTGCTTCCAGACATGGGACTAAATCAATTTTTATTCATCCCCACCTGAAAGACTGTTCACATGTGTTCCTAAGACATGACGGAGTGAAAAGGCCACTCCAAAATCCTTACGATGGACCATTTAAGGTGCTAAAGAAAGATCAAAAGACTTTTGACATTGAGATAAAAGGACAAAAATGTACCATCTCATTGGACAGACTTAAACCAGCATTTCTTTCAGGGGACATTCCTACAGATGTTGTCATCCAGGATACAACTCCCAAGCAGCCTGTCGTCACACGTTCTGGACGACATGTTCACTTTCCTAAACGTTTCTCTACATGATGTAAAGAACTGCGGGGGGAGTGTGTGGCTGCACTGAACTCACCACCTACAGAATTCTATTTCCAGTAGTGGCAACACTACAGTTTAGCTATGTTCAATACTACTGTATAACTTGCAGTCAGTGATGTACCGTTCCTGACGTTGTTCGTGTTGCTTAGATTTTACCATTACTTATTTTTACCATCAATAAATGTTAGTTATGTTTATATAGTTGAAGTCACTTTATAATCAACCCCTACACAAGCACACGACAATGTGAATACGCTCCTTCTCTATTCCTTTAAGAATGTGTTGCCTTCTGC